>CM047884.1:18369374-18389237 GCA_026212405.1 Petrea volubilis
AAGTTTTGATTTATATGAGTATTTTGTTATCGGACCCGCTTTCGACTCGCTCCAACCCATTTACAAACTGCTTACAACCCATTTACAACCCGCTTCAAATCATTTACAACCCAACCCATTTACAACCCGTTATTAAGAATCCATTTTGAACCCAACCCATTTTTGATCCAACCCACAAAGACCCAACCCAAATCCAACCCAACCCACCAAATTGCCACCTTTGAAATACATATTTACAAATTGTATATATTAATATATAAAAATAATTTCAACTATGTCCTTTTTCGTAATCTATCAAAAAATATACAAACATTTTAATAAATACTTAGCAGTGAACTCTGTGAAAAATTATTTAATCTATATTTGAGTTCATATTTTGAGAATATTCAAGCTATATACTTGTGTTCATATTTTAATAGGTGTTGATTACTTATCCAATTGGCAACTATATCATCATTAATTTTCCTTCAATATTGAAGGTTTTTAATTTATAAAAGATTTTTGGTGAAATTCAAATCTTTCCAAAAAAAAAAAAAATCCTTAAATTGCTAGACCATATAAATAAATAAAGGACAAAAAATGAAAGTGGACGACACACATGGCAAAAAATGCAATTTATCTTATAGAGATAAATGACTATAATGGTACATTTGAGAGATGGAGGATTTACGTAGGATGAATAGTAAACATGACGGGTTATTAATGAGATTTGACCTATAAATTTTCTTTTCCATTTTCTTCTTTTACTTCCTAAAATTTGTATAACAAACATAGTGTCAAACTAAGCAGTAGTTATCAAAAACTCCCTAACGTTTCTTTTAATTACAAAATATTTCATCTATCTATTGAAATTAAAATTATCATATTGACTTTTTTTTTTTTTCGTGACTTCGTCTTACGGACAACACCACCTATTATCTGCTTCAACTACAAAAAAAAAGCTCTTTTGAAGGGTTGTTTAGTAATGGAAAAAAATTTAAGGGGTTCTTCTTGTAATTGTCCCTAAATTTAGTGGAACAAACAAAAAAGAAAACCAAAAAACTTTGGAAAAAGGAATGAGCAAAAAGCCAAAAACCCACAAAACGGAAAACAAGGGCTTTTGCGTCAATTCGAACTCACTGAGCTCCCTCAGTTCGATTTTCGTCATTGCTGCACTTTCATTCACTGACACGTTCCTCAACCAACGCCTTCAAGAACCCACACAGTAGGCGCCGAAAAACACACAAACACACAGATCTCCGTTCCTACAATCTTGAAAAACTAAACTGGAGAAGAGAATCGGCCAATGGGTTCCAATTCTATGGCCGCATTTCAAGACTTGAATGTATATTCCCAACACGCCACCACCTCCACCCCTCTCGTCCCCAAAATCGAACCAAAACTTGAACCCTTCGATGAAACCCCACCATTTTTCCATCTCTCCACCTCCACTCTCAACCCAGCTTTCGCCCCCGCCGCCGCCCCGGCTCCCTGTGACTCCGACGTATATTCTGAATTCAACCGCATTTCGGAGCTATTTCGCTCCGCCTTTGCTCAAGGCCTCCAGAACTACGGCGATGATGCTATTTTACCAGATTCTGATCCCAATTCACTCGCCATAGTCCCAGTCCAGAACTCGGAAACCCAGGTTGCGGACGTCGTCGTCACGCAACATGCTGGCCGGAAACCCCGAGCGCGCTCCTCTGAGCTGGTTCGGGTCACGGATCTCAAACTCGACGACCAGCGCTTCTTCCGGGACTTGGTCCGCAAAACCCGGATGCTGTTCGACGCGCTTCGCGTGTTTGCCATCGCGGAGGACGAGAAGCGTAAGGATATGATGGCTCCCAATCGAAGAACGCGAGCGGATTTGAAGGCGGCGGCATTGATGAGACACAGGGGTTTGTGGTTGAATCGTGATAAACGAATCGTGGGAGATATCCCGGGTATTTCGATCGGCGATGTGTTCTTTTTCAGGATTGAGTTGTGTGCGGTTGGATTGCACGGGCACGCGCAGGCCGGGATTGATTACGTTCCAGCTAGCCAGAGCTCCAACGGTGAACCCGTTGCGACCAGCATTATCGTTTCTGGAGGTTATGAAGATGATGAGGATGCAGGGGATACGATAGTTTATACAGGGCATGGTGGACAGGACAAACACAACAAGCAGGTTGTGCACCAGAAATTGGAATGTGGGAATTTGGCACTCGAGAGGAGTATGAATTTCGGGGTTGAGGTAAGGGTCATTCGTGGTTTCAAATATGAAGGTAGTGTTAGTGGTAAAGTTTATGTTTATGATGGATTGTATAGAGTAGTTGAGACTTGGTTCGATGTGGGGAAGTCGGGGTTTGGGGTTTTCAAATTTAAACTTGTTAGGATTGAAAATCAGGTGGAAATGGGGAGCATAGTGTTGAAGTTTGCAAATAGTTTAAGGACTCGGCCATTGGAAATACGGCCTAAGGGTTACATTACACTTGATTTGTCTAAGAAAAAGGAGAATTTTCCGGTGTTCTTCTACAATGACATTGATGGAGATCATGATCCTCTTTACTATGAATATCTTATCACAACTGTTTTCCCTCCCTATGTCTACAATTCTGGCTCTAAGACTGGATGTGAATGTGTTGGGCGTTGTGCGGATGGTTGCTTTTGCGCAATGAAAAATGGGGGTGAGTTCGCATATGACATGCATGGGATTCTTTTGAGGGGGAAACCATTGGTTTTTGAGTGTGGGCCCCATTGTCGTTGCCCTCCCACATGTCGTAATCGTGTGGCCCAAAAGGGTGTTCGGAATAGGTTTGAAGTGTTTAGGTCTAAGGAGACCGGCTGGGGAGTGCGATCGTTGGACTTGATCCAAGCTGGCTCTTTTATTTGTGAGTATGCTGGGGTTGTTCTCACCCGTGAGCAAGCCCAGCTATTCACAATCAATGGTGATAGTTTGATCTACCCGAGTCGTTTTGGAGAAAGATGGAAAGAATGGGGTGATTTGTCTCAGATCTTTTCTGACTATGTTTGCCCCTCATATCCATCTATTACTCCTTTGGATTTTGCCATGGATGTATCAAGAATGAGAAATGTGGCTTGCTATGTGAGCCACAGTTCAAGCCCAAACGTTTTTGTGCAGCTTGTGTTGTATGATCACAATAATGTATCCTTTCCGCGTCTCATGCTATTTGCTATGGAAAATATTCCTCCCATGAGAGAGCTTAGTATTGATTACGGGGTGGCTGATGATTGGATGGGAAAGTTCGCTATCTGTAGCTAGTTCATCTTGTTGTGGTGGAGCAATTTTGCAGATGCTGATTAGCATTTTTGGGTATGTTCTATCTTATCACATGATCCTGATTGGTTTTGATTTTTCTCAATCTCAGTTATCATTTAATTGGTTCTGGTGAACATGCATTTGATTCCTGGTTTCTTTGACTTTATGATAACTATTCTTTTATCTACTTGTAGGTGTTCTTGTTGTTTTTCAATGCACGTCTGTTTTCACATTTGATTAGTGGAACTGATTGGATTCTAGTTTCTTATCGACATATGTTAAATGGTTTCAAGGTCTTGTCTTTCTGTGGCTACATATGCGGATTTAGTTCATTGTAAATAATACGAATTAACGTTTGTATTTCTCTTTACCTAAGAGGAAACATGGTTGAATTATTTACTGAAAATACATGATTGACATCTTTATGTTTTATTGTAAGATCACATTATAATATCCCATAGTTATTCGTTTTGTTCTTTTTTCCGTAGTCTTTTACACACATATATATACGGCAGTTTAGTACCACAACAAGAATTGTATTGCATGAGGTTGGGTAAAGAAAATAGAGTGACATTACCAAAATTTTCTATTGTTCTTTGATACTATATCGCATTATAAGTTATTTTCCGGAACATGTTCTAACTTGATTTAGTTTTTTGGTGCAGATCAGAGACAACAATGAAATGTCAAATGACAGAATTATGTACGTCTTGTTATGTGCCGGTTTGCTATTTTCAGATGAATTGGGTTGGGTCGCTTCTTTTGTTTGACGAGGAGACTGTTTGTTGTAGCAGATGACTTACAAGATGGCTGAGGTTTGAGTACATTTCTACACTTTTGTATTGTGATGATAGTATCCAAACTATATCTAGTTGTATAGAATGTGATTGTGCTTATGATACCGAACAATTTCCACGTCTAACTAAACTTTAGATTAGCTGATTACAGAGCTCTCTCTCTCTCTCTCTCTCTCCCTCCCTCTCGCCCCCATGTTTGGCAGATTCGGAAAGAGGAGCCAGATTTAGTATTGGGCGAACTGGAATAAAACCCTGTTAAGTCTATGTGTAACAAACATATCTTCCTTGTGAGGTTTATGAAATCGCTTGAAGTACTATGTTATAATGACTGCATGACCATGTGAACTCCGATGCAGCGTTTTGGATAGACTAAATGAAATGCTATTTATAATTGGCGAATTAAATTTACATATTTCTAAAGTTGTAGAAAAGGTGTATAATAAAAATTTGAATGCGAATGGCACGTATCATAAACGAGCTAAATATGTTCAGCACTATATAGGATTGAATTCACACACTCATTTTAAGTGCTCTTTCAATTTATTTTGGGGAATAATTTATTAAGTAGGGCTATCAATGGAGCAAACTTTAATTCGAATCCGATTTTATTTCATTCTGAATTTTAGTATATTCGATCAATTAAAATATTTAATTCGAACAGAATATGGAGTCAAGATCCGTTAGAGATCCGAATATGCACTTTAATAATACTTTTTATTAGGTTAATGATCTTATGTATATCATATTAGTAAAGAAGTTTAAATAGAGTGCAATATATAAATCATTGTAATTAATAATACACTATATTTTTTAAATTAAATTTTTAAATAAAATATGTATAGTTTTTATACATATTCTAAGATAATTTTCTACTTAACTAATTATTTTTTTAGATAACAAATAATTATTTTTATTGGTTGCTTGATTTTAAAATCACAATTTTTTTAACTGTTAATTGAATTGCATTTTGAATTATTTTTTTTTATCAGATTCAGACTTTACAGTAATGACTGTAAATTATATAGATTTTGGATCGGATCCGAATATGAAGAATGCTTAACCAATTTGGATTTTTCAGATTCGATCCAAGTCTGACCCCTAATGTTATGAATTTGACAATTCTGGAGTTTGTGACACAGGCCCGGCCTCCCATTGTATGAAGAGGCCCCGAATGAGCCCAGCTACACTAGGCACAACTTAGTAAAGGCTGGGATCTTTCTTGGGCCAGCCAACTTATTTCTTTTTGCTTCAAATGTTATAAACTTTTATTGCATATAGGGTTATAAATGGATATTCGAAAATTCGATTACAGTTCGCATTCATATTCAATTATAGGGAAAAATATTTGTATCCATTTAAAGTGGATATTATCCGTATCCGATTATAGATATTCGATTATAAATGGATACGGATATGGCAATTAGATATCCGATCCTTTTAATATTCGCTCCGAATACATATCCGTTTATATGTTTAATTATTTGTAATTTAGTTGTATTTATTAATTATATCCAATAAATAATGTTTGGCAAAAATAATGTATATGTGTACCAAACTTTTTATGTGTTTTTAATAATATTTTATTTTTAAAATTAATTGATTTATTTATTGATACAATTTTGTAAAATTCATTTCGTGGTTAATACTTTTTAAAAAATTATATTTTTAATAATCATATGCATTATATTTATATAGTATAAGATATATAGAAATAAAAAATAAATAGTTCATATTATATGAATGATATATAATAAATTGTTGCTTTAAATAAAATACATGATTTTTTTAATAGATATCAATTTTTATAACTTACAAATATATAAAAGGAATAAATAAATAAACATATATGAACTTTAGGCATTGTTAATGAAAGTGTATGATATCTATAATATATATGCATGATGCGGGTTGAATTTGGTACTGGTCGATCCCGATCGGAAAGTTTGATCGAGCATGAAGGTGAGAGGATTTGAATGGGAAATTGACCTGCAACAAGGGAAAGGCAACATGAGCTAGTCGAGATGGATCTCGACTAAGACCCTCCAATTCTTAAGTTAGTCAATCGATTTTGTAGAGATTTGAGTAGAGTAAGGGGGTTGGAAGCAATTAATGAGATTGATCTTACCATAAATGCAAGGGTATTTATAGTATGTTCACGTAGATTGCTGCCTATAAGACCCTTAGACTTGGTAGGGCATCATTTGATGAGGTGCAGTGACCCATAAGCCTAGGGTAGGGCCTAATGACATTAGTTGGCTCTCAATAAATGAGGAATGGGGTTAGGTGGTTGAACCACACCCTAGCTGACGGAGCATTTAATGCAAGCAGAGATCCGTTGGACCCGGTATGGATCCTGGTCGATAATGATATTGACTAGGAGGGTCGATAGGATAGGCACGAGGGGTCGAGACACCTGACCCAATCGATAAAGGAGTTGGTCGATTTGACCGGCCGAGACGGTCGGAATGGGTTTGACGGGTCGCTAATCATGCTCACTGACTTGAGCACGTGGAAGAGGTGACATGTGTTGCGCGGAATCCGGTCGAAAATAGTGATCGAAAATATGCCACTTCAATATACACATATAGTATTTTGTAAATAAGTGAATAATATTTAAAATATGACTAAATTGCATACACAAATTCAAATATTTAATTAATTACAGTTGAATATCAATTATGTACAATTGAATAAGATATTTAAATATTTTTAATAGGACACGGATATTCAAATATTTAGAATTGACTTTAATTTTTAAAAATTACAATCGAATATGGATATATCCGATATCCGGCGGATATGAATATGGATACTGACTTTAGATATCTGTCAATATCCATATCCGTACCGATATCCAATAAAATTAAAGGGATACGGATATGGAAACAGCATATCCGATCCATTTAACATTTGTTTACACCCCTAATTGCATAAAAAATAAGGGATTTGTTATTGGCAATCTATCTTTATTTTTTTATATTGAAAAATTAACTAAATTAACCATTCATCTTTAGAACACTCTTTTTATTAATTTCAATGACATAACCTTGTCTTTATTGTGAATCATTTTCACCTTTAGGCTATAAAAACACACGAGATCACAACTTTAATGTAAACTCTTTAATTTTTTGTTTTACCTTTTTTGTTGTTCCCACTTAATGCAAAATATATATTACTAACAAAAATTTTCAAGTCATACATGAAACTTCTAAAATATAAACAAAATTATGAAACAAACAAAACAATTTAAATATATATAAAAAAAGTTGGGTGATAAAGAAAGTAAAATATATTGTATAATTCTATTGATATTCAAATATGCAAATATTAGGTACAAAGAAACAGATTGTATGTCCCCTCTAAATCTATTTCTCCTCAATATTATCTAACTTCAAATAAACAAAAATTCTATTGCAAAATAATAATAATAATAATAATAATAATAATAATAATAATAATAATAATAATAATAAAAGAAAATGAAAAAGAAAAGAAAGATGAGTTTCATGACTACAATCTTTAAGGCATAATCTCCCATGATTTGCATCAAATTGTTTGCTCCATATGTATTATTCCTGCCAAAAAAAAAGACTGAATTAGTAGAACAAGTTACACATAATGAGAAAACTTGTATTACATAAACGTACTTATATTGAAATTAAAGTGTGAGCAGAAAACTTAATAAAATAATATAAAAAGTATGAAAAAGAAATAAATACATTCGTTGCGATTAGATGGGTTGTAAAAATGATAGATATCTTTAATTTGCTTGATACTCTTAGTATTCACATGCTTTATTATCTTCCCCAACTCAAAAATCACTCTTTAAATCTTCTAAAATATTATTCACCTCTATTTTCAAGTAACTAAAATCAACATGACAGAAAAAGTAGAAAAATTATAATGTAAAATATGGGCAAAATATTGCACAAAGACAACAATATTAAAACAAAAATTATCAAGTCACCGTCAAAATAAAAAGTTGAAAAATAATTCTGAAATTGTCGTCACCAAAGCCGAAAAGAAGATGGTGAAGAATAGGATTCTTGAATATACGAAAGTGAATAGTAGACTATTATGACTTTTTTTTTTTCAATAAATCAAATTAAATTAATTTTTAAAAATAAAAATGGTATATTGGTCAATTGATAAAAATTAAAAAATGAGAAGAAGTGCCAATAACAATCCCCAAAAGAAAATATGGGAAAAATTTATAACCTTTACATAGAGTTCTCTTTACATATCCAAAAAATCTAAATCACCACCATTTCGTTCAATTATTATATTCTTATTTAACTTAAATATCCTTAACTCGTATGATACTTTGGTTGAAACTTCAACTTCCATATTATTACATCGTATTTTATCTTTGTTTTCTATCAATTTGTTTATCTTTGTGTTATCTTTACATATCCAAAAAATCTAAATCACCACCATTTCGTTCAATTATTATATTCTTATTTAACTTAAATATCCTTAACTCGTATGATACTTTGGTTGAAACTTCAACTTCCATATTATTACATCGTATTTTATCTTTGTTTTCTATCAATTTGTTTATCTTTGTGTTATCTTACCATGGAAGTATGAAAATTTTTAACTCCAATAAACTTAGGTCAGACCAAATTAGGCAATTATGCTTATTTCAAAATATACACCAATCACATATAAAATAAATATAAGGATCATATTTTGAACCCGTGGATTATACTTTCCTTCTGTTTGCATAAATTTTCAGCATTCAAGCCGAAGTGGTCGCTCAGGGTTCGAATTCGCTGAGTTCAATAGGAAAATAGCAAATTCGAAGTGAACTCTTTGTATTCGGCTGCGGGCGTGCCAATGTACATGCACACAAGAGTGGAAGTCTTGTTGATTCTAAGTGAAAAAGTGATGCGATGTGCCTAAGACTTCTACCGGGAAGCGATTGAATCTAAGTAGACAAACACTACCCCCTAAGGTTCTACTTGCCTACAACTTAATGTAGGACTTAACAATTTAGTACTTTAAAGATCGAAAAGGGTCGAAAAGCTTAAAACGAAAAGATAATTAATTCGAAGATGATGGCTACTTACCACCTGGACAAGACTCAACTACAGACACACGCATTGATAATTCTGGTCATATCTATGACAGAGATGCATTGAGCAATCCCTAAGAACTCTAGATACAAATCGGTCACATTGATGACTCTGGTCATATCTACTTGTGGATGTAATCAGAGGTGGTTTACTCCGACGAGATTTGATTGACTCCGTCTGCCTCTTCATGCATGCGGGGTACCACTCCGTCACATTGATATCTCACCTTGAACCAGGCCCAATCCGAGTGAATGATGTCTACGACCTGGTGACGTTACCAAATGAATGCATTGATGATCCCATTTCGAACTAAGGAGGCATGGCTACAGACATTCAGACAACGATTTTCTACCTACCGAACTAAAAATAATCTTTGTTCATTTAGATTAAGAAAAATCAAAGAAGTGTTAACTTCTTGATTGGAAGAGCTGTTGTTGTGTTTGCTGATTGACGTTGTGTTGTTCTTTGAATGGTGAATCCAGCTCCCTTCTATAGCCTTTAAGCTGCAACCGTCCTCCTTTACTTTTGGAGCTGGCTACCTTATTCCGGATTGGCTATTCAAAATTAATGGCAGTCGTTATTTGTAGGACATGATAGTTATGCCATATTATTTGAATTTCAAATTTTCAGCAGCACATGTCTTTTATTCTAGGCATGTTCAAGTACAATTTCCTGCCTTATCCTCATCCAATTAGTTATTTTCATCCTACGATCCCTAAAAACAAGGGATTTGATTATTATCATCTTTTTTCCTATATTTTTATTTTTCGCTGACTGGGTCATGGATCTCAATTCACTTTAGCTTGGGCCTCTAACGTGAGCTGATCCACTCGTGTCGAAATGACCTGGGCCCTATTAATTTTATTTCAGCGTGACAAAAAGGACCAAAATCAGTCCACTTCGAACCTATATAAAAATTCATTTTTAGGCCCAAACATTTTCGCATAAAGCTAATTTGTTATAACTTTTGCTTTTACTACATCTTGTAATTTATAAAAATAAATACAATCATATAAAATATACTATATTCGTTTTGCAATATCGATCGTTTTAACATTTTAATTTTGTTTCAAATATTTTTATCATTTTACAAAAACAATGCAATGCTTAAGGCATTTTTTTTTTCAAATTTATCCAAATATAAATACCAATCATATAGCTTATTTAAATTAATATTTAATGCATTTGGTATTGTTAAAATTTCAATAAATTATTATATAGAAGTAGGGGTGTGCATTAGGTTAAAACCACGTGTTCGGTTTTGTTAACCGAACAATTCGATTTTTCAAAATTGAGACCCTTCGGTTTGGTTTCATGTTTTTTTTCTTCTTCGATTTTAACCAAACAAATTGAAAAAAAAAATCAATACGAGTTAAACAATGGAAACAAAACCAAGAAAATTGAAAAAATCGAAAAAATCGAGAACCGAAACCCATGAAAATCAAAAAACCAAAAAGAAAACCCAAAAAAATCAAAAAAGAAAAAAAAATCACATTACTTCAAATTCCATCAAGTTTTACATCAAATCATCCCAAATAACACTCCAAATTACATCAAAATTGCAACCAAATGTCGAACTCCAAATTAACATCAAATCTTGCAAGTTTTACATCAAATTACATCAAAATAATACTCCAAAATACATCAAAATGATATAACGCAAATGTCAAACTTGCAACCAAATTACATAATAATATCTAATACATAAAAGTCACAAACCTTGACCAACCAATTATTATTATTAAGTAATTATTTTTTTATATTATGAATCAAAGAAATTTGGTTTTCTCAGTTAACCGAAAATCGAAAATCGAAAATTTTTGATTTTTGATTTTTTCGGTTTAACCCTGGTTGAAAACTGAAAACTAAAAGTTTAAAAAAATTAAAATCAAAAATCGAACTTACTTCGGTTCAGTTGTTTCAATTTTTTTGCATGCCCCTAAATAAAAGTAAAGCTGTCAACTATGCTAGACTCTTAAATTTTCCTCAATTTATGTAACAAATCTTAAACTGCAAATATTACGAAAGGGATGTGGTAAGCTAGAGTTGCAATATGTAATATTGTGCTCTAGAGAATCTACAAATATTCACGTCACATGAAATTTTGTGCTCTAGAATTCTCCAGAATCTTGTTGTCCAACCAATCCAAATGACATTAGTCATTTGCATGTGTACCCATTGTTGGCAATTAAATTTCGTCCAATCAAAAGTTGATAAATGTAAATTAAAATATTAAATATTAATTAAATTTTCTATTTATATTTTAGAATTTTCTAAATTTAATTCTAATATTAAATAGTTAATTTTAATTAATATTTTAATATTTATTTACTGACGAATAAGAGCTCGTCAAGTGTCAATATGAGGTGTTCCGGCCAATTAAATCAAGTTTTGCAGTCCGAAAGTTCAAAACCTATCGAATGGTGACAAGTGGCGTATTTGGTCGCGTGAACCAATCAAATAATGACACGTAAATGATATTTTTCTCTTTAAAAAATTATTTATATTAAAAAGATAAATATGGAAGAAGTTGCTAGCAATCTGAAGACCCTACATAAACACCTATAAATAGGGGTCATTTGGAGCTCAAAGGGACATGAACAAGTTTTCAAGAGCAAGAGAAGCCAAGAAGATCCCGAAGTTCTCTCAAGGCAAGCTTAAGAAGATTCGTGAAGATCAAAGACGAAATTCCCGGCGTTCTTCGCAAAAGTCATCAAATCAAGGCATTCAATCTGCCATCAAGGTGTTAACCCCGCATTTTGGCATTTCTCCCATCAAATCCATGGTGATTAAAGCGACGTTGAAGGCGTTTTTTGCGGAAATCATCCGAATAAGGCGTTTGATCTGCAGTCAATGTGTTAAACCAGCAAATCGACGTTTTTCTTCAAGTTAAAATCGAGTCAAATCTACGGTGTTCACGGCGTTCTTCACGGTGTTCATCGAAGTTTTCACCATTTAATTCGTGATCAAGCTACTCAACCCACGAATTGTGTTATTGGAAGATCAAATCAAATTCGAAGAAAAGAATCAGTGGATTAATCTTTTAGGGATTATTTTTCACTAAATCATATTATTTTTAAATATTTGTAATATATTTTTTTTTGATTTGTAATTTGTAATTTACAGACTTGTGTGAGCACCCATGCAAGAAATAATTGGATAATTTGAAATCCTCTTCTAATTTTTTGTTTAGTTGACAATTTTAGTCTATATTTGATTTAATCAACTCAATCAATTATATAATAAGTGTTAATATATCTATTATATTATTAATTACTTTTTCATAAATTATACACTAATTATTTAAAAAATATAAATCATTTATTATGTAATTAATATTGAATCTCGACCGAAATTTATCTGGTCTGTAGATATCCACGGTACGTCGCTTAAAAAGAAGCTCAAAACATCTCAAAAGTGAAAAACATAGCACGAGTGGACAGGTGTCTCCACACATGTAAACCGCTAAGCCCACAAGCATGCCACGTTTTATTGCCGCGAACCCCCTTGCCGCTGCTATATGATTTCCCTTAGGGCTGTCAATGGATCGGATCTGGAGCAAATCAGTGTAATCCGGATTCGAATCCGATTATAAGGACCGACTACCGAATTCGACCCGAAATCCTATAGGATCTTTAGTCTTTATTCCGAATCCAAATTCGGAATAAATTCGAGATCCGATAAAAAAATCCGATCCGATCCGATATGACAAAAAAATTTTATGCTTGAACCAAAAAATAAATAATAAAAAATTCTTTAATATATAAATATATAAACGTGTAAAAATGTATTATATATATAAGAGATCTTTAATAATTATGCACCATATTTAATTTTTCATTTAATGACAATATATATTTAGAATTATATATAAATACGTTTATGTATAATATATTTAGTAAAGATCTCTAATAACTATAGAGATTATTAGTTGTTCATTTAATGATAGTATATAATAGATATCTCTAATAACATATCCTATATGTGTATATATATGGTGTATGTAATAGAGATCTTTAATATATAGACTAATTAATTAGTATTTTATAAAAAAAAACGCCTCTTTATGTTAAAAATAAAATTAAATAATGTAGAAAAATATTTTAGAATATGTATGAAAACTATATAATATTTTGTTTAAAAAAAGTACCTTAAAAATTAATAAATAATATATTATTAATTACAATGACATATACATTACATTGAAGTATCTTTATTACTATTGTATTATATATAATGTATAAATTTAATAAAATATAATATAAAAATTCGGATTCGGATCCGGATCTTTAACGGATCGGACTCATTGAATCCAAATCCAACCCATTTATTTCGGATTACGGATATTTGCTATTGGATCTGACCCATCGAATATTTTAATCGGTCCAATATACTAAAATTCGGATCGGACTCGAATCGGATTCGGATTAAAATCCGCTCCATTTCCTAATTTCCCTCTACTTCGATTAACGCAACTGGATAAACAAGAATAAATACGTATAAATACACACACACACACACAATCTACGTTAATATCATTGTCGGATATATTTTGCTGTGAATTAAGGAAAAAATGGCGAGAACTGTAGCTCGTAATTTGGCAGCTCCATTGCCGGTCTTGAATTTGATTATGTATTATATTGTGTTGGGCTTTGCGAGTTGGTGTCTCAATAGGTATATCAATGACCAAACGGCTCATCCAAGTGAGTCCCTCATCATTATCAATCATTTAATCTTAGTATCAAGTTATGTCATTAAGTTGTCGTGTAATTATTACCGTATAATTATGTATGGCATTTATATATTTTATGTACTTGTGATTGATTTGGTATATATATAGTAATTAGTTCGTTTGTGTTTGGGCCCAAAATTAATTTTTTAATTAGATTCGGAGTGAGCTGATATTGAGTCCTTTTCGCCACGCCGAAATGAATTAATTAGGCCCAAGCCACTTCGACGCGTTCACATAGCCCATGTTCGAGGCCCAGGCCGAAATGAAATAATAGCCCATGGCCTAGTCGGCCAAAAATATAAAATAAAATAAATATAATAATCTATTTAAATTCAAATCCCTCATAATTAAGGGTTGTTAGGAAATGGCTAAAAATAGGCGTCTGCACGTGCCTAAAATAAAGCCATGTATTGCTGAAAGTTTAAAATTCAAATGAAATGGCATAACTGCCATAGCAACAAATAAGGAGATCCACCCATCGAGTCTTTTGAAGTCATCCAACTCCAAAAATAAAGGGATGCAGTTGCAGCTTGAGGCTTATAAAAGGGAGTTGGATTCATCATTTGAGGAACATCAAACACAACGTCAATCAACAATCAACACAACTCTCTCAATCAAGAAGTCCACACTTCTTTGATTTCTTAGCTTAAATGAACAAAGAATAGCTTTAGTTCAAGTAGGTAGAAAACCGCTACGGGGTGTTTGTAGCCATACTTCATTCGGCTCGAAGTGAGGATATCAATGCACTCATTCCGTAACGTCACGAGGTCGTAGATATCACTCATTCGGATTGGGCCCGGTTCGATGTGAGATATCAATGCGACGAAGTGGTATCCAGCATTCATGTCGAGCGCATGCATGAAGAGGAGTACAGACAGAATCAATCAATGCTCGTTGGAGTGAACAGCCTTTGAATACGCCCACAGGTAGATATGGCCGGAGTCATCAATGTGGCCGATTTGTAGCTAGAGTTCTTAGGGACTGCTCAATGCATCTCTGTCATAGATATGGCCCGAGTCATCAATGCGTGTGTTTGTAGTCGAGTCCTGTAAAGTCCATTTAGCGAGGAGCCATCGTCTTCGAATTTATTTTCTCTTCGATTTAAACTTTTCGACCCTTTTCGATTTTGAGAGTGCTGAATGGTTAAGTCCTACATTAAGTTGTAGGCAAGTAGAACCTCAGGGGTAGTGTTTACCTACTCCGATTCAGTCGTTTTTCAGATAGAAGTCTTAGGCGCGTTACATTTTTCATTTCGAATTGTATTACATCTTTGTTTTCACTTCGAACTACACTTTTTCATTTCGAAACACAAGACTTCCACTTGTGTGCTCCTGCACACTGGCACGCCCGCACCCGAACACGAGAAAGCTCACTTCGAATTGGCTGTTTTCCAATCGAACTCAGCCGGTTCAAACACTGAGCGGCCACTTCGGCGGGGCCGGAGAAAATTTATGCAAACAATTCTTTCTGGCACGCCCAGTGGGACAACACTTCAATTTTCGAAAAGGTTTTGTCAGCATTTAGGTCTTAGGAAGCACGTTTTATTTCGGTCAATTGCATACTTGCATTCTATATTGAAAAATCACAAAAAATTAAAAATTAAAATTCATAAACAGCAAGCTATGGCACCATCACGCTTAAGGAGCCAAACTCGAGCTGACCTCGGTTCAGACAGTGGAAGCGAGGCAGCCAGTGATCAGAACGAAGAGATGAGTGGACATAATCCACCTCCCAATGTTTAGGCCATCATTGACAGGCTCGAGCGAAATCAGAAAACGCCTGAAAAGGCGCTGATTCAAGAAGCACCCGCCTTGCTGGCCAGAGTGGCCAATTGTGGCGAAGACGCATTATATGTGATGGAAAAGTGGATCTTGGAATCTAACCGCAGATTTCCGGAGTTGACTAGATAGACAACGTAAGGAAGAATCGGAGAGGGCCGAACAAATGGCCTCCATGTTAGAATCACTCCGAGTAACAGATCCACATTACGGAACAAACTTGCGCAGCGTGGCGGCAAGAATGGACAACATTCCACTGGTGAGAGAACCTACACGACGAAATGAGGCCGAACAACGACACAGGCCTGACCTTGCCGATGCACGACCAGAACGATTAAACATTGGAGGTAATGATCGCCGTGGAAGATACCCCAACATGGATACTGGCAAAAGAGTGGCGTTCGAATCCAGAGGAATACTCTTGGAAGGGGAAGGATCGGGATCCCGAGATCATTTCGACGGACCTGAAATCCCCTATGCAATGCCACAAGTGGCGGAAAGACCCCGCCACCAATCGAAATGACAACTCAGCCGTGTCTCGACAAGAGATACAGGAAATGTTGCGACAAGAGTTGGCAAGGCATAAACGGCCAGCCTCGCCACCCAGGTATTCTCGCCCATATCCCCCTCATATTGACGCGATTCCTTTTCCCCCAGGGTTCAGGATCCCAATTTTTACTTTGTTTAACGGGAATGGGTCACAAACCACCATTGAACATATTGCCAAATTCACCACACAATGTGGAGAGATCGGAATGGACGGAAACTTAAAATTACGTTTATTTCCGAATTCATTGACTGGAAAAGCTTTTTTGTGGTACATCAGACTTAGACCAGGGTCTGTCCCCGACTGGCCAACTATGGAGAATCTTTTCCATAGTCATTTCTACCGACTACCCCCTGAGGTATCCATATCGGAGTTAACCAATATGAGACAAATGCCCGGGGAGTCAGCCAAGGAATACATGGGAAGATTCGTCCGGGCCAGACACTTTTGCCCAGTGATCATGGCCGAAGAAAGCTACATAAGTTTGGCCATAGGAGGCATGCACCTCGAATTAAAAAAGAAAATGTTTGGCCAACAATTTGCATCAATTTTTGACTTAATCAGGCATGTCACTGAGTATGAAAAACTGTTAAGAGAAGAAAATCGAAGGAGTCATCACAGTAAGGCCACTCATTATCAAGTAGGCCTAGCCGAAGTCCAAAATGACTTGGTCAGTGTCGAAAAAGAACAATGGGAGAACAAAGTGGGCCTAGCCCAAGTCGTTTGCCAAAAGAACACAGTTTGCCCGGCTTTAATAAAACCAAGGGCATTACAACCTCACATCAAAATGCCTCCTGGCATGCTGAATAAACTAGAGTTTCGTTCTAAAACAGAGAGGCGCTATGGTTTTGATGTGTCGAAAATTGAAGCTATTTTTGATCACTTATTGGCTGATGGCAATATCAAAGTGCCTAATGATCATAGAATGCCAACGGCCAAAGAGATGGAAGGCAAAGTGTACTGCAAATTTCATAATGCATGGACTCATAACACCAATGATTGTTTGGTTTTCAGGTGGATGATTCAAAGCTGCCTAGACAACGGCACGTTGCGCTTTCTGCCGGAATGGATGAATAAGAAAATGGGAATTGACAAAGAACCATTCCAGGCAGAGGGAGTAAACATGGTCAACGTTCAGGATGACCCAGCCGAAAAGGAAAACCAACAAACTGAGCAGGAAATGACACAGTCAGGATGGCAATTAGGCCTTTGTGCCAGATGTCATTCCGAAATAGCAACAATACCACGGGTCTATCCAGCGGGAGCTTACTATCCTTGGGCCAATCCCATGACCAGCTTTTCTATGGTTCCACAACCGCCTATGGTGCCATATCCCCCTCACATGCTCGGGGGTCATTGTGCCAATGGTGATCCATTGCGAGAAAATCGGGATAAGAGAAATCGAAGTCCTTCCCGAAGGACTGACAGAAGTGATAAAAGGAGGGCACCCTCTAGCCCACCTCGAAGACATGAACCAACTCGAGAACCGGTTCATTCCAGGTTCATTAAACCGCCAACAGTCCAGGAAGGACGTTGGACGACAGTAAGGCATCCTAAGTTTCCTAACGGAAGAAGTCCTCGTGAAATGACGAGAACACAGTATCGCAGACACTTGAGGCAACGCAAGGAAGCTGAAATACTCAAAAGGGAAACAACGAAACCCATCAAGGGTAAGGCAGTGATGTCAGCAGAGCAAAGAAGCCAGAAAATCACCCCGACTGACAGTCAATCGAAGAGAAAAATTGCCGGCCCAATAGTACTAGAAAGTGATGAATCAAAGAACGGTGTCCCAAGCAGACCAGACAATGTAAAGATGGATGAACTAAATCATATCGATAAGGAGTTGCCAATGGAAACCACGGACATACCGTCATCCAGTGGCGATGCTATCAACATGGAGTGTAACATGGTATGGGCAGTCCTTTCCGATACTAATGCTAACAGTAATTCTCAGGATAGCATAAACGAAAGCAGTGAAGTCTGGGATGACAGTGGAGCCGCAGTGAATATCATGCCTCTCCAAACCATGAGACGCATCGGAAAGGAGAAGGATGATCTTCTTAAGACAGATGTGGTGATCAGCAATTTTGCAGGAGGAAAAGCAGACATCATGGGGACACTGCCAATCGAAGTAAGTATTGGGAGTAAGACAGTCACTTCTGCCTTTTTCGTTCTAGATGCAAAGACTTCGTACAATGCCTTGCTAGGAAGGGATTGGATCCATTCCGCCATGTGCATCCCTTCGACCTTACACCAGTTTCTGGTATTTTTGGGGAGATGGCGAGAACGAATCAGAAATAGTGAAGGCAGAAGAAAGGCCGTTCACGGCCAATGTGAATGTAGTAGAAGCTAGGTACTATTCCGACAATGTCGGGCCATACAGGTTTATCGGACAGGACAAATATGGCCGTCCGCTTTGTGCCACTTCGTCTGTGGCGTCAGTTAGTTTAGAAGTAGCAATAACTAAGGAAGTTAGCAGGCCTTGCAACATCGAAGAAAGGCCCGCTTTCTACTTTTCAAAATATTGATCATGAATAACGTCGATTTAGACGAAATTATAATAATTCCGGATAGCGTCGGATCAGTAATAATAAATAACACTTTGGCCTTATTGGCCAAGGACCTTTCCGATTACTATAGTTGTAATGCGGATGTAATTTATGAGCACGATCAGGATCTCACTTCGACGGATGGGATCACACTAAAGGAATTGAATGCCGCTCTGGCAAAACTCGATGACGTTAGGATTCAGGTTCAAGATCCTGTCATCGAAGTGGAGCTTGGCAATGAAAATGATCATAGGCCACATACATTAGTGCTTTATTAAGCCCGGAAGATAAAGAGGCCATGATCAACATACTTAAAGAATACAAAGACTGTTTTGCATGGAATTATGATGAAATGCCTGGTCTCAGACGAAGTCTGTGTATTGATCAAGAAGAGATTCAAAGGCTTCTTTAAAGCAGACTTCATCGAAGTGGCCAGATACCCCAAATAGGTGGCCAATGTCGTGCCAGTTATCAAAAAGAATGGCAAACTGAGAATTTGCATAGATTTCAGGGATCTAAATTTGGCATCTCCGAAAGACGAGTATACAATGCCAATGGCCGATATGATGATAGATGCCGTTGCAGGGCATGAGTACTTAACTCTTGTCGGACAACAATGCAGGATACAATCAGATCTTCGTAGCCTGAAGAGGATATCCCGAAACTGGCATTCCAATGCCCGGGGGGCATTGGTACCTTTCAATGGAAAGTTATGCCGTTTGGCCTTAAAAATGCTGGAGCTACATACCAGCGAGCTATGAATTGCATTTTTCATGACTACATGAATGACTTCGTCAAAGTGTACATCGACGATCTCATCATTAAGTCTGCCAGCTTTGCTCAGCATTTAGAGCACCTGATTAAGGCCTTTGACATGATGAGAAAATTTCATTGAAGTTAAACCCGCTAAAATGTGTGTTCGGAGTGGCCGCAGGCCATTTTCTTGGATTCTTAGTGCTAAGAAAGGAATCGAAGTGGAAGCGAACAAGGCAAATGCCATATTGGACGCCCAACCACCCTCGAACCAAGAAAACTTCAACGTTTCTTGGAAATGTCAATTATTTGAGAAGGTTCATTTCGAACCTTGCTGGCAAAACCAATATTTTCTCACCCTTATTAAATTAAAAGACCACGACCAATTCGA
>CM047884.1:18389737-18445506 GCA_026212405.1 Petrea volubilis
TGGGTGGAGGCTATTCCCCTCAAGCAAACAGATCAAGGAACGATAGTAAGGTTTATCAAAGAGCACTTGATGCATAGATTTGGAATCCCTCAGACTATCATAACAGATAGGGGGACCATGTTCACAGGGTCCGAAATTCAGACTTTTGCCACAGAGTATGGCATTCAACTTACACATTCCACGCCATACTATGCACAAGGGAATGGGCAAGCTGAGTCCACCAATAAAACCTTAAAAGGTATCATTTGGAAAATGGTGGAAGGGAATCCTAGAGCATGGCATTTATTGCTTTCCGAGGCATTGTGGGCCTATCGAACAAGTAAACGCACCGATACAGGGACCACCCCATTCCGACTCACTTATGGCCACGATGCAGTCCTACCCATTGAAATCAACGTGAGATCTGCACAAATAGCTCACCAAAATAATCTCACTATCGAAGAGTATCATCACAAGATGCTGGACGAATTGGATGCAATAGAAAACATCAGGATACAGGCGCTAGACTCCATCGAGGTTCAGAAAAAACAAGTTGCCAGAGCTTACGACAGAAAGGTCAAAGCCAAGAAGTTTCAAATTGGCGACCTCGTGTGGAAAGTTATCTTCCCCTTGGAAAAAAGAGATGCTGTGTTTGGAAAGTGGAGCCCTAATTGGGAAGGACCCTTTTCGATCCGTTCGATAACCAAGGGAAGAGCTTATTTATTAGAGAGCATGGATGGAAACTTGTTTAGGGACCCGATTAATGGCAAATATTTGAAAAAGTATCACCCTACCCTATGGGAAACATTGCCACTAGAGCGACGGAGGTGCCTAAGTCAAAAAGGCCTTTAGGGCCAATCGAACTTGTGATATTCATTTTTTTTAGATTCGGTCATGTTATTGATGCGCCTACGAGGTTTCTTTTCCACATACGAATGTTTTTTGAAGAAATTTTGACATAAGCAAGTCAAATAGCATGATGAAACTAGATAAAATCAAGAAAAGTTCGAAATAATGTTGGTCAAAAATTGAGCCAAGAAATGGCTTAAATTCTGTTCCGGCAACAAAACTGCCATTTATAAATGGCACACAGGCCATAAAAAATTAAAAGTGGCCGGGGCATCCTTGTCCTGGGCCGTGCCACTTGGGCCAGCCGCCTCGCTAGTTGGCTGGTTAGATGTCGAAGTTGCTTCTGCCAGGTGATCAACCCTTGTCCTCCTGCCTCGCTAACTCTTGGGGTCCCTTCACCCAAGAAGTCAGCTCGAAATCGAGCAAAGAATAAATGCAAAGAGGCAGTCACCTCGTCAAGTTCAGCAGAGGTAGTTTCAACCTGGCGTTTTCGTTCCAAATCCCTCTCCTTAGCCTACTGATAGGCTTTGATCTGTGCGTCAGAGTCAGCCTTAAGTGCCTCAACTTCATCAGAAACATGAAGTAACTGCTGATCCACCTCTGCGGTAAGTTTGCGTAAGCGTTCCATCTCAGCAGCCAGTTGCTCTCGTGTGGTAGTCAGCTCCAACTGCCGCTCCGCCC
The DNA here is from genome assembly GCA_026212405.1 of Petrea volubilis. Taxonomy (NCBI): domain Eukaryota; kingdom Viridiplantae; phylum Streptophyta; class Magnoliopsida; order Lamiales; family Verbenaceae; genus Petrea; species Petrea volubilis. The sequence goes on from CM047884.1 coordinate 18,391,247, forward strand.
TTTGAGTCAGTTGGACTCGAAGAGCCCTCAAATTGTCAACTAAGGGGCCAGTGGTGGAAACATGGGAGCTTGGATTAAGGCATGACTGCTCTCACACTTCATCCCGAGACCTGGGAGGTTCCTTGCGAAATCATCATAGAACCGTCTTTTACTCGGAGCCACGGTAAGACGGACAACCTCCTGTAGGATCTCGTCAATGAGATCCATTCTTGTCCCGAGTATGGCCGGCGCAGACTCAGAATCCACTCCTGCAAGAAGCCTCTTGAGCTCTTGGACACGAGCGTCAGAAAGATGGTTGGCCACCTCAGGAACGGATCCGTCTCCCAAGATGGAGTCAAGAAGGTCCTCTACTGCCTTGGCGCTACTCAACGGAGTTGAACCTGACAGTGATCGAGGAGAAATAGCCTGAATTCAAATTAAGGTAATTAGCTGACAAACTCAAATAAGAGTGTAGAGAATAAACAAGGAAGCAAGGTAGGCAGCAAGGGAAAGATTTTACCTGGGAGCTACCAGCAGGAGTATCTGGCAGTGAGGAAGTCATAGAAGGAGCTTGGGCAACAGATTGAACAACAACCTGCAAGAATCAAGGTCAGAAAAAGATGGCACTAAATCGACGAGAAAGGGTCAAAGAGATATTACCTCTGTCACCTTGACAGGAGGATGAGAGGGCGGCATATCCTTCCTAATAGGAGGACTAAGAGCTGAAATATCCACAGAGGAATACCCAGCTTCAGCAAGATCAGTATGAATCCGGTCAATGGCCGCGTCGACGTCTATTTCTTCAGAGGGAGACTCTTCGACACTCTCTACCTGAGGACCAGCAGAAGCAGAAGGGGTGCCGGTAGGAGAAGAGTCAGAGGAAGAAGCAGGTAAGACCAGACGCCTCTTCGTTGCCATTTGTTTAATGCGTTGTCGTTTAGGGACAGGGTCAGTCGAGATGGCGTGTTTGCTTCTACTGGAAATCTGCAAAAAGGAAAAATCAACATGGTGAAAAGGCAGAAATGAAACAATCAAGAAGAAGATACCTAATTAGAGGCGCCATCATCAGAATCAGACACTTCGATCACCCCTTCAACCTTTTTGGAGTGAATATGGCGAGCTGAACGGCGAATACCCACCTTGACAGAAGGAGGCACAGGGACAGCGCTTGGAGATGGAATGGGGATCCCAGCAAGGATAGCAGTGGCAGCTGACACCATAGCTTCCGTCTTCTTGCGAGAACCTGGAGACAGAAAAACAAGAAAATCAAGACACAATACAAGAAGGCACCAAAGCAGGGGAAGCAGGGATGAAGGTAATACCTTTCCCTTCTATGGTCACTGCATTACTCCGAAAGGGAATAGCAAGTCCAAAGAGCTCAACCCGACGAACTCCCATGGGGTCATCAGCAAACAAGCCGCTGAATGTAACCTCATCGTGGAAGCTCATGGGCCTTTCGAGGGGAACGTTGGGAATGATTACCCACGGAACGAAATCAGGTAAGGGGGGAGCAGTCAAGCATAGCGGTTTGTAAAAAGTGGACCAATGTGGAGCACGGTCCTCTAATTTCTTCCTAGCAGTGTAGAAGTGCTCTTTGGCTTTAGCTATCAATTTTTCTTTCTTTTCGAAAAATACAATGGAAGCTTTCCTAATGCATCCGTCACGGTCAAAAGGATTCCAGGTAACATTATAAAAACGTTTGAATTTGTTAATAACTTTTTTGCCAACTATAGATTTGACGAGCACGTCATCTGGAAACGGCACGTCAGTGACCACCTTCATGGGAAGATTCGAGGAGGTAAAACGGGCCACGGCCGCATGAGCGGGCTGGGTCCTTGAACGCCGCAAGTAGTCATTCCACCAGGCCTGGAAGGCCGGAGTAGATTGACAGTCCCTTGCAAAATAGGTGAATTCGAATTCACCCAAACGACGCAGAGAACTGGCAGTTAAATCCCTGAACACGTCGATGCCCCAGTTCTTGTATTTATTTAACTTGAAACGTGATGAGTTAAGCGTCACGATCGGAGCAGGAATGGACTGGATGAGGCTGAACTGACGGGCCGCATAATGAGGGGCATACGGTAAAAGACGGCTAGAAACCATATTGTCGAATCGAAAACAATATGGCAAGTCTCGGGCAACAAGAAAAGAGGCCCACCACCTCTGATCACTAGTATAGAAAGAATGTGACCCGTGGCGATAAAACGCCTGGTCACCACTGCAGAGTACATCCCAAGCCGGGATGCTACCATCTTGAGGGAGGTAGAATCGAACGTAGGCGCGTTCGGGATGGACTGCCGACACGCTGCTGCGTGCAAGAAAGGTAGCGAAAAGTTCTTTCTCCATCCTCATTCCAGTGGTCCGGGCACACAAATGGGGAAAATAGGCTTGAAGCCACATCTGCACCAGCCACAAACCCCCATGGTGGATTTCCCTTTTCTTCGGGTTGTGCCTCACCTTCACCAACTTGGGCAACCCCTTATAAATGAAGGACCAGCACCACTGGACCTAGGGCCAAGTCGGCCCCCGCAGCCATGGCCCCAGCAATATAATAGAACTCCATAGTTTGCTAGCATGATTGGCTGCAGAAGACATATCTGCACAGCCATAACGCCAAAAATCGAACATGTTCCTCGCAGGAGACCGGAGTGGCTTTATTCACGAAATGAGAAATAGTGTGCCCATAACTGGTCATGGGCTTACCGTCGCGCGAAAGGTGAGAAATCTCTAACACGTCGAGGTCGTCGTACCTCGCATCAACGCCAATTGGACTACCGAACGAGCGAAAACCGGCTAGCTGCTCCAAATCGAGGAGCGTAATAGGTCATAGGGCCAGCGGCAAAATGGAAGGTGTTGTCAATGCGGCACCAAAAGGGGGACGCTGCTTGCAGAAACCCCATATCAAGAGAGTATGGGTGCTTCGAAACCTGAATGGGCTCGTTGATGCCAATACTCCTCCATAATTGGCCGTAAACCGCTTCAACACGGACGCACCAATTTAAGAAATCACGATGGACTGAAGAGTTGGGCGACCATGGCCAATTTCGAACTGAGGTGCCAAAAGCATGGCCCTCTGGATATGGCAGATTCTCTTCGAAGAGCGCGAGATCCCTAGGGTGATCTCGGGGAGTTTCTCCACTGATTACGGGACCCAAGGAATAAGAACCTTCGTATGAGAAAATGGTGGATGTTTGAGACGCCATTGATGAAAGGAGAGAAATTAGGGTTTTCAAATTTGGGGAAGAAAGTGTAGCAGATGATGAGGAAGGATGAGCTGAGAATGGGAGAATTTCTTTTAAAAGTCAAGGTTGATGGCTGCAAAAAGTATTAGTATTTTAAGGGTAAGTACGTAAAGAATTTTAAGGGGATTGGGAACTCAGGAATAAAAAGAGTCCCAGACGTGAAAAATACTAGAAACTGGCTAGTGTTGGGACACTCAAAGGGCGCCATCATGATGGCGCCAGCAACAGCCGTAATTCAGATGGAGCAGAAAAAGAGAAAAATATTTAAATATATTCATAAAAGAAGGAAGGCTGCAGAGGTGCAATAATAACATTCTCATAGCCTGGTAGTCGAACACTAATGATAGCATGAAGACCATGGTGTTTTCAACAATATGTTGTCAAGAGAAACGAAATTGTCACGTTGAGTATGGCAAGCATGAATAAAAAAGCCGCCAAATTTAATGGCGCTAAGGAAGTGAAGTTTAAATCAAGTTATGGTCAAATCTTACTAATTGACCACAACTTGCGGGGGGCATTGTTTGGGCCCAAAATTAATTTTTTAATTAGATTCGGAGTGGGCTGATATTGAGTCCTTTTCGCCACGCCGAAATGAATTAATTAGGCCCAGACCACTTCGACGCGTCCGCATAGCCCATGTTCGAGGCCTAGGCCGAAATGAAATAACGGCCCATGGCCCAATCGGCCAAAAATATAAAATAAAATAAATATAATAATCTATTTAAATTCAAATCCCTCATAATTAAGGGTTGTTAGGAAATGGCTAAAAATAGGCGTCTGCACGTGCCTAAAATAAAGCCATGTATTGCTGAAAGTTTAAAATTCAAATGAAATGGCATAACTGCCATAGCAACAAATAAGAAGATCCACCCATCGAGTCTTTTGAAGTCATCCAACTCCAAAAATAAAGGGATGCAGTTGCAGCTTGAGGCTTATAAAAGGGAGCTGGATTCATCATTTGAGGAACATCAAACACAACGTCAATCAACAATCAACACAACTCTCTCAATCAAGAAGTCCACACTTCTCTGATTTCTTAGCTTAAATGAACAAAGAATAGCTTTAGTTCAAGTAGGTAGAAAACCGCTACGGGGTGTTTGTAGCCATACTTCATTCGGCTCGAAGTAAGGATATCAATGCACTCATTCCGTAACGTCACGAGGTCGTAGCCATCACTCACTCGGATTGGGGCCGGTTCGAGGTGAGATATCAATGCGAAGGAGTGGTATCCAGCATTCATGTCGAACGCATGCATAAAGAGGAGTACAGACGGAGTCAATCAATGCTCGTTGGAGTGAACAGCCTTTGAATACGCCCACAGGTAGATATGGCCGGAGTCATCAATGTGGCCGATTTGTAGCTAGAGTTCTTAGGGACTGCTCAATGCATCTCTGTCATAGATATGGCCCGAGTCATCAATGCGTGTGTTTGTAGTCGAGTCCTGTAAAGTCCATTTAGCGAGTAGCCATCGTCTTCGAATTTATTTTGTCTTCGATTTAAACTTTTCGACCCTTTTCGATTTTGAGAGTCCTGAATGGTTAAGTCCTACATTAAGTTGTAGGCAAGTAGAACCTCAGGGGTAGTGTTTGCCTACTCCGATTCAGTCGTTTTTCAGATAGAAGTCTTAGGCGCGTTACATTTTTCATTTCGAATTGTATTACATCTTTGCTTTCACTTCGAATTACACTTTTTCACTTCGAACACTGGCACGCCCGCACCCGAACACGAGAAAGCTCACTTCGAATTGGCTGTTTTCCAATCGAACTCAGCCGGTTCGAACACTGAGCGGCCACTTCGGCAGGGCCGGAGAAAATTTATGCAAATAGTTTGATATTGTCGACAAGAATTTGGACTTTCGTTCAAATTAACTTCATTTTGTGGAACAATTTGGAGAAAGAAAGACCACAAAAAAAAAAAAAAAAGATTAATTTCCCCAAAGGATGATAACCCTCTAGTAAGTATTTGCATGATAAAGTTATTACTATCATTTTTTATTTTTTATTTTCGTAAAAATCCCATTTTTTTGGCATTGTGTGTCCTTGCTTTGCTTCTGGTACATGTCATTTGATAGCATTCGCGCAAAAATGGAGTGAAGGTCTCTCTCTCTCTCTCTCTCTCTCTCTCTCTCTCTCTCTCTCACTCTCACTCTCTCTCTCTCGCACACAATTAGAACTTTGTAACCAAATTGAGGATATTTTGTTTGTGTTTGAGTAGCTTATAGAAACGTAACATACAATGAAAAAGGATTAATAGTAAATCATTTACTGTATACGTACATGCATAAACGTGACATGAAGTTGATGACTAACGATTACAGGCATGGGAGGAAACGGGGCGACGGGTCACTTCCTGACATTCTCAATACTCGCAGCCGTTCTCGGGATAGTATCGAAAATCGCCGGCGGCAACCACCTCAGGGCTTGGCGGAACGACAGCCTTGCCGCCGCGGGTTCCACTTCCATTCTCGCTTGGGCCGTCACCGCTCTCGCTTTCGGGTCAGTGGCGGCTATATATATATATATATATGTATAAGTATAACAAGTAAATTTTATACTTTTTTTGGGGGGGCAGATTGGCATGCAAGGAGATAAACATCGGTGGGAGGAGAGGATGGAGGCTAAGGGTGCTAGAGGGATTTGTTATAGTACTGGCATTCACACAGTTGCTGTATGTTCTGTTGCTTCATGCCGGGTTTTTCAGCAGCAGATACGGACCCGGATACCGGGACAGGGACTACAGCGGCATGGGAGCTCCGGGGCGGAACCGGGCCCTAAAGACGGTGTTACCGGTGCCGTTGTCTAAATAAGCCCTGCAATCTTTATATATGTATATGCATACGTATGTATGTAGCTATAATATCAGGATAGGTACACGATAATTAATAAGAGGAGGGCTCTGAAGTGATGTTGTCTGTCTCTTATAGCGTGGGTTGTGTTTTGCTTTGCTTTGTTTGTTCTGACTGATCATTTGTTTGTTCATTTCTGGATTGTCTGTAAGTAATGTTGATGCGGATATCTGATATAGTGCACCTTCTTTGGGCGTACTTCATCTTCTTTACGTACACTTTGGAACTTCAGATTTTCTACTGTATAGTTGTACATTATTTTGTAACATGTTACGGTTATACAAGAACATATAAATCTATCGTAGAGCCCCTAGCTAAGCGTTTGATATATAAAGTTACGATCATATTGTTTTTTATCCTTAACTACGAGTTTGAAATGTAAAGTTACGATATATCATCATATTGTGAAGTTTTGGTATATCGTACTTTAATATTTTTATGAACTTATGTCAAAGACGTTTTGCATATGAATTCTGTGAATACTTTATGATCTTTCATATATTGAAAAAATACAAAAGGACAAATAACCAAAAAAATTATCAATAGGATTCAATTTGATTTTTCATATATTTGCGTTGCAGATTCAATTTCTAACTATATATGGGATACAATTAACTTTTAATTCCAACCTGGAGAAAACATATTACAAGTGTGATTGATCTCATTTCAATTATGTAGGAAGCTCGAGATGCACATTTATCTATTTTATAGCAAATTATAGCCACTTCTCCTGAGATTTGATAGAATTACAGAAAAATTCTTCAAGTAATATATAATACTTATAAAGTTTGCCTTTAAGGTATGTTTGTCATGTTAAAATAGATCTCTACGTAAAATGTAAATAGATACCCTGACGGGTGAAATCGCAAAAGAAGCGAATCACAAAGAACACCTTCTCTAGTCTTGATGAGATAATAAAGGAAACCTCTCAAAGTATCGAAAGTTACAAAAGTTATTCTGAGACGATGACACTTACAAAGACTGCTAACGGCCTCGTATTCAAAATTTGTAAAACAAAGCTCGGTCTTGGAATTGCCTTGTGTTAGGATGATGGCCCGATCAATACCGTTTTGACCCATCTAATTGTCGCTAATGTGCCTCAAATAATCGCATTTTTAGCGAACTTTTTGTTGGAATTCGACAATGTTGATATTATTGGAACCGCACCTCTTCAAGGATTCGAAATTAATTTATAAGACCCGACCATATTCCGTGCTCCTTTTTCGTCGATCAAAGGGGCCTCCAACTGTGCCGTCTCTTTGGTTGATCTCCATATTTTGGCCATCGATTTGCTCGTCAGTGGTATTGTCGATCTCGCCTGAATACCTTTTTTGAATCTTGACCGTAATATTCATCATAGAATCTTTTAAAAAGAAAATTGACATTTGATGGATTTTTTTTTATGATTTCACTAAATTTTAGAAGAGGTGTTTGTAATTCGCTTTCAGTCAAAATATTAGAGGCTATTTTGTGAAAAATACATCATTTTTTGGACGGAAAGGAGGGCAAATCTTAAGAGGGGTTTTGATATATCTCAATACTTGAAAGGTTTTTTTGTAATTTTATCAAAACTTAGGGGAGGTGGCTGTAATTTACCCTTTATTCCAAATCAAAGTGGGGTTTTTATATTTCACGGGGGGTAACCTATGAGGGTGTGTAATATTTTAAAGCTGCAAATTGAATTTAATCCAAAAAGAAAGTGGGTGGGTAAAATTGTACACCCAGACACATATATTAATCAAAATACTGAATGAGAATATTCTTCCATGGTCACCAAATATTGCTTAGGTATAATTAAACTTGTAAGTTTATGGATTATCATCTTAATCAACTCGACACAATTGCATTTTCATTAGTACGTTTGATCAAAGATTAAACCTGCAAGAGGGAAGTTTGTACTCGCATCAGATTCGGCTACATCAAGACTAATCACGTGGTGAGTGTTTTACATTTGCCATATGATTGGTGTACAGGTTAGAGAGATTGACCAATCATATGACAAGTATATTAACACTTATTATATGATTGGTTGGATACAATCAAGCCGGGTTTGGATAAGAATTTTTCCCTGCATGATCTCTATATTTTAATATCAATTTTCTTTCCAAAATTGAGAATATCTATTTGCCATTTCGTACTTACCTTTCTTTTCAATTTGATTTATTTTCAATGGCATGCCTGATTGATCATACCGTGGTTAGAAGTAAATGATGGAGATTGGTACTTTTCTTTAAAAAAAATAAAATAAAACTAATAACATGGTCCCAAAAAAAAAAAGACAGAATATTTCTAGTAGAGTTAATATCATTAGTGATCTCCAAAATTGAAAGTTGCAATTATATATATATATTTTTTTTCGATTACAATCAACTCGGGACACCCTATAGATGTCAACCGGAAGGACCCCCACACACGCACACACTCACTCAAGGGGAAAGGGGAAGAGGACAAGAGGATTCGAACTCAGAACCTCACCGGTACTGATGGGAACCCCCACCACTGGGCTACAACCCCAGTGGCAAAAGTTGCAATTATATTAGTCCCTAGAGTTTAAACGGTTACGCTTTAACTCTTTACGTTATACATAAGTAACACTTAATTCAAACGATCATAGTTTAATAATGGATTTTATTAAATTTATCAAGGATTAATTGTTTAGTAAAGAAATCGTTTTTTTTAATATATAGAAGAAGATAGTCTGCAGTTGTTTATTTTTTTTCAAGAATTTTATGTAAAACTTTTGAGGTGATGGTAATTCCATAAGCATTTAATTAAGAGCTCGTTTAGATGATAGAATTGAAGGAAAAAAAAAAAAAAAACTTGTCGACAATCTATACTTTTATAACATAGTTTTTTTTTTTTTCCTTTTTTGTTCCCTCTTTTTTAAAATAGGAATTCCAATGGGTTTGGGTTATACTTGGACTTGAACTCGTCCCATTAGGAATGGGTTTTTAGAGTCATAATTGGGTCCGAGGTGGGTTTCGAATTTTCATTTTAAAACATGGACCCACCCACCCGAGCCCATCCTGTTAGAATTAATTTTAGACATATATTTTTTATTTATTAATATACATAAATTTATATGATTTATACATATACTTCATAAACAAACGTATGTTTTACATAAATAGTCACATAAAAAATATAAATGATTTTTTTTTTTTTTTGTAGTTATATAACATTAGTAAATAAGCTATGATTTTAAAATATGTGTAAATAAATTTGTGATAATGATATTCAACTTTTCAAAAATTAAAATATACTTGTAAAAAAATTATAAATAATTAGTACTTTGATTATACTACTATTTTTTTGTATATAGAAATTTATGATAGTTTAAAATTTTCTCAAAAAAATTATATTTTCAATTTTTTAAAAATATAAATCTAGTCTACCAGGTTCTTCAAAAGCCTGGCGAGCGGATCCTGAGTTTGGCCAAATCCACCCTATACCCACCCAGTTGTCATCCCTATGTAAAAGATGCTTTTCTTTGGAGGCATAGTGATGGCAACAGGGTGGGTCTGGGGCAAATTTGGCCAAACCTAGGACTTGCCCCGTCAGGGAATTTCGAGACCCACTGGGTCCGGGTTGGATTCAGTAGATCCGGTTTATATTTTTAAAATAATTAAAAGAGTAAATTACGTTAAGCATCCAACTTTTGGGGTGTTTTGCACTTTGATACCCAATCTTTTTAAATATGCACTTTGGTATCTAACCTTTATCATTTATGCGCCGATGGTACTTTTTTCAATATTTTGATGGAATCTTTGTGGAATATTCGGCATATTCTGGGGAATGTTGAGGAATATTCCACCAGAATAGTGTAAAAAATACCATCAGCGTACAAATAATAAAGATTAGCTACCAAAACGCACATTTATAAAGGTTGGATACCAAAGTGCAAAACACTCCAAACATTGAAGTGTTTAACGTAATTTACCCTAATCAAAAATATATATATATATTTTTAAGCAAATTGATATTATTCTAACTTTCTAAACATAAAAAAAAATAATAGTATTGCCATAGTACTAATTATTTACAAATTTCTATGAATATATTTTAATTTTTGAAAAATTAAACATCGTTATCACATATTTATTTTATATTTTGAAATCATAACTTAATTACTAATGTTATATAATTATTTTTATATACAAGAGTATCATCTTTATTTTTTGTATGTAACTATTTATATAATATATACTTTTATATATGAAATATAGATGTGTATCATAAAATTTACATGAAATAATAAATAAAAAATATATATATAATCCTAATGGGGTGGGTCTGGGGCGAGTTCGGGTTTCAAAATTAAAACCCAGGGACCCACCTCGGACGCAATTAAAAATCTAAAACCCACCCCATTAGGGGCAAGTTCGAGACCTGGTCCAACCTGAACTCCTTGCCATCTCTAGCGATAGCATACCCATGGCAAATCGTATTTTCTTCCATTCAAAAGGAAAACATGAAAATAGAAAAAAATATGTATTACAGCATTGGATAACTCGTGGTCGGCACAGGAGGCTACTTTGGATAACTTTTAGGAAAAGTCGGTTTTGAGTTTTTTAGTTTTATTTTTTATACTTCTACTTTTGAAAAAGGTTCAATCGAATGCCTTTTTTTTTTTATGTCCAAGTGTTTTTTCAAAAAAATAAGTGATTTTATTTTGAAAAAACCCCATAAAAATGGGTTCTAATTCTTTTATTCAAACTAAAAATCAGAATTGCGAACACAATATACAAGTAACCTGCTTAAATAATTAATAAAAAATCAACTTTAAAATTTAATTTCCAACAAATTAGTTTAAATCGGAGGTCGAGTTTAAATTTTGAATCTATTTTAATATGAAACTATATTCAAACACATTTAATGGACTTTTTATTTTAGATTGACATCTTTTGGAATAACCTATCAATAAAGTAACAACTTTGGAATATGTTTCAATTTCAACCATTAATATTAAAAGGCAAATAAGCGGATCAGATATTTTCTTTTTCTTTTTGAGGGAAAAAAAGAGAAAAAAAAGTAGTGTTGGTTGATTGGGTCCATTAGTGCAACGCACAATAATGAGTTTTTTACCGTCCATATGATTTTCACGTGGATAGATCATCGCAAAAAGTTATTTTATTTGCCACGAGAAAAGTGAAACTGGAAAAAAGTCCAGCGTTTTTGCAACGAGGTCACCTCTTCCATGGATTATTTCCATAAATGATGGTAATGTTTTCCTACCAAATTAATCTACCACCTCCTTTTTCAAGTCATTCTAATGGGACATTTATGATGGATAGATTTTGATACCTGTTTAAGATATTTGTGATGAATTAAAAATAAATTTTAATATAAATAAAACTAAAGAAACAATAGTAACAGATTTTTACTAACGAAATAGTTACAGACAAAATCCATTATAAAAATTATATTTGTAATATATTAATTTGCCACTCAAAGAAATGCACCGATTTTGTTCAAATAATGCACTATTAATGCGGCGATATATTTTATTGGGACAATGTTTGATCAACCTTAACAAATTATATGTCAAGTGTATTGTATTTATTATATGATTGTCACTTTTTTTAAAATATACATTGATTACATAACAAGTATGACACCCTCTGTCATGTGAGAGTAACTGATCAATTGAATCGGGTTAATATGGTTAAAAGTTTTGAACAATGCTAAAGTGTATATATATATATATATATATATATATATTGAGATGGTACAACGCATACTAGATATTACTCTTATATCATTTATAATCAACTACCGATCATAATCACTATCATTCAATACAAAAATTATAATTATCATAATACAGAGAACCAAATGAAAATGCAATAGATGAATTAAATTATCATACATATAGAGTAAAGCCCACATATGTGGGATCAAACCCATGATCTTTCTAGTCAAGGGGCCTCGTCTTTGTCATCTAATCAAGGAATTCTTAGCATGCTAAAATATATTAAATTGGTGAGAAATTAACCAATTCGAAGTTTTATATGTACTATAAAAAGAGAATATGTTTTATTGGCAAAATAGTGATTTTGTGCTCCAATAGTTTAAACCTTGAAAGCAATCATTCTTAACTTTTTTTCTCTTATAGCTTGATGAGGTCAAAGCATGGATTTAGACTTGCCAGGATAATAACCAACATCTATTAGTGCTTCTCGTGTTAAAAGTGTAAGATGCACAAGCTGCAACTTGCAATTAAAAATAATTGATTCCTCATTTTTATGGTAATGCCTAACATTTTTTCTTGAGATTAGGACAGGAGTACTGTGTAGCTACTGTACTAAAAATTTCGTGCTACTCAATTGATATATTTAGATGTCGAATTTAAATATGATGATAATGAAATTTTTTTAAAAAATAAAATTATGACATCATCATATCTGTTTCAATGATTGAAAACCTAACTTAAGTATTGTAATACTCAAATGGATGGTATCACGTGAAGCGTGATTACACATTTCTAACACGATTCGATTAGCCAAACTTTATCTTTTTCTTTTTTGGAATTAATTTAATTTTTGCTTATTCATTTTCACAAATAAATAAACAAGCAAACATGTACATACAGAATGATAAGATAACAATAATACCATCACTTCGTTATATCCTAATATTAAATTGTAGACAATAACACAACAGCTATCTAATTGATCTATTTTTTTTTTGTTCTCACATCGCTAGTACGTAACTGACCTACATCAGTAGTAGTTTATGAATTAATCACACTTATGATGTAAAGGGCTTTGTCTTTGTCATTTTTGCCGAACCAGAAAAAGCATTTTTTTTTTTTGGACTTCAGAATGGATTTTATGAATAGTAATTATGACTTGAATGGAACTTTTTTTGGTTTTTTTTTTGGTCTCAACCACCTGATTCCAATTCATTGACCGACTAATTCGGATTGAAAACTGCAAAGACCCATTGTGGGGGCGACTTTCCCAACTCAATTGCTCCATTCACAATATTAGGATTCGAACTCTAGACGTTGTTTAAGAAATATTAAACAAAGGAATATTGATGACTTGAATGGAATTTCACTCAATGATGAATGCACACCTTTACTAATGGAACAATTTATTAAAAATTTAATGAAATTTGTTATAAAATGTGAATCTTTGTGATGACGTTGAGTTGTTACAATTTCATTAATAAACGTCTTATTATTGATATTCGTTACTTTAGTTAAATTTTAATAGAATTTTGTCATAATTTAATCACAAATAACTTCTTTCGTTTATTTTCGACTTTCCAGAAAGGCCAAAAAAAAAACCGAAAAAAAAGTAGTAAATAACACTCGTATTCGATCGTGATGGCAGCTCAAAAGAAGTTCGAAAACACTCTATGCCGCGTTAATTTGGTTGGCCCCGTACCCGTGAAACTGTAGGCTTTATATCGAAAATGACTAGCCCCCTAAAAAACATTAATTTGACCAAAAAAAAAAAAAAGATTCAAGATTATCACATTAAATGGAGTCCAGTTATAAAACAAAATTATCTAATAAAATAATTAATTCTAATCTTCATGATTAACAATTAATTTAATTGTTTTTCTTTTTACCTGCCTTGATGATTAAAAGCATAAAACACAAAGATTAATTGGAGTCAAAGAAAACATGCAGTTCAAAAACTTATTGTACGTACTGTGCACTGCACTGAATCCATGGATAATTGATAATTAAGTGTCCTTTTTTACCAACCTTGGGAACTTTCAAAGGGGTCATCCACTTTGATTGCGGTTCGTACAGTTACGGTGCCTACAATTCGTGCGTCATGCCACTTGTGGGGTCAACACGAAGGTCACAGAGTTAAATAATTAATTAAATTGCAGATTATGTTGGGTTTGAAAGTCATAATTATGGACTGGTCAACAAATTAAGAGTAGTGCTCTGAGAATTTTGAGTCAATATTCTTCTACGAGTATCCTTTTTTTAATTTGTTTAATTGCTTAGATTGTCTTAACTTGGCAACCAAGATTTGTTAGTAGAAAAGCAAAGGAAAAAGAAAAGATTAGCCCTCCGTTTGGTTCTAAGATTTTGGTAAGGAAAATAGGATTAAAAATTTTTCTTTGCTTCAAATAATAGTATTTTATGCTTTTATTTTTGATCCTTTCCATTTTCCTCCTACTTTTCCTCACCAAAATCCTTGTTCCAAACATAGCCTAGGGGGAAAAAAGGAGGAAAGAAAGAAAGAAAAAGAATTATATTGGAATATTTTTGGGAATTGTTATCGGAACTTCAAAATTATTAATGGTACTCCCTCTCATTTTATAAGTTTTATCAATTGATCAATATACCCTTTTAATTTTTAAATATTAATTTAATTTGATTTATTGAACAAAAAGTTGTAATAGTCTATTATTCACCTTTATGCATTCAAGAATACTATTATTCACCATCTTCTTTTTGGCTTTGGTAACGATAACTTCAAAATTATTATTCAACCTTTTATTTTGATAGTGACTTGACAAAAAAATTTGTTCTAATATTGTTGTCTCTTGGACAATATTTTGTCCATATTTTATATTATATTTTTCTACTTTTTTTTGTCATATTAATTTTAGTTACTTGAAAAATAGAGGCGACTAATATTTTAAAAGATTTAACATTGATTTTTAAGTTTGAGGAGAAAATAAAACTTGTGAATACTAAGAGTATCGAGCAAATTTAAGATATCTACCATTTTTATAAACCATCTAATTGCAACAAATGTATTTATTTCTTTTTCATACTTTTTATATTATTTCATTAAGTTTTTTGTTCGCACTTTAATTTCAACATACATACATTTATGTGATATAACTTTTCCCTTGATGTGCAAATTATTCTATTAATATTGATCTATTATTATTATTTTTTTTGTAAGAATAATATATAAAGCAAATAAGTTGATGTAAACTTTGAATGGAATATCATGCCTTAAAGACTGTAATCATGAAATCTTTCTTTTATTATTATTATTATGCAAGACTTTTTGTTTATTTGAAGTTAGATAGTGTTGTGAGGAGAAATAAAATTAGTGGGGATATACAATTTATTTATTTTTACTTAATATTTTGCATATTTGAATATCAGTAAAATTATATAATATCTTTCACTTTCTTTATTTCCCAACTTTTTTATATACTTATCTTGTTTTTTTTTATTTCATAGTTTCGTATATATCCTAGAAGTTTCATGTATGACTTAACAATTTTTGTTAGTAATATATATTCTGCATTAAATGGGATAAAAAAAAAAGATAAAACAAAAAAACTAAAGAGTTAAGGTTGTGATCTCGTGTATTTTTTATAAAGAAAATGTGAAAATGATTAACAACAAAGACATTGAAATTAATAAAAATAGTATTCTAAAGATGAATGGGCAATTTAGTCAATTTTTCAATACAAAAAATAAAGATGGAGTGCCAATAACATTTTTGGAGTGACAATAATAATTTTCTACTTTTTAATGTACAACAACAGCCTCGTGAAATTTATTTTAACAAGTAATATCGGCACATTCGATATGTGTATATAATAAAAATATATATAATTTAATGGCATATTAATTTTTTTGGTAATATCTATTCTATCAAAACATATTAAACGACTATTTTTAGTGTATTTGTAAGATTTGTGATTAGTAAAAATAAAATAAAGAAAATAATTACAAAGAAATAAAAAAAAATGATAATGAAAACAACATTGAGAGATAAAGAGGATGTGTGTGTTGTGGGTGGGTGGGTGGGGGGGGGGGGGCAAAAGGAAGGAAAAGTAAAAAAAGAACGTGAAAGAAAAGAGGAGAGACAAAATTAAAAAAAATGATAGATCAAAAAACTTGTCAAATCAAAAATATTTATAAAGAGTGCTCCCTCTTTATATAATAGTATAGATAGTATAAAAAATAAAACAGTAGAGAGATGGTTGCCGGTGGTAGCAAATCTGTTTAAATATGATCATTGAAATTTTTTATCACACTAAAATTTTATGTTTGAAAATTATAGATACTCTTCAAAGAGCAAATATGTCACCATAGTCTTATCAAAATTTATGTCTCGCCGCTATACAAGTGATTAATTTACTAACACTATTGCAGGTAGATTGAATTTCTGTGTGACATACTTTGTAAAAGTTGTAAATTAGAATAATTTGCATACCACCTTAATGAGAGATATTAGTAGACATTATAGTAATTACTAATTAATTTAAGCTATCACATACTCAATTGAAGTCAACTAAAATTAGTAAAGAGCCCGTGCCCCCATCAGTAAGAAATAGGTTTCATGACTATAAAGGTTAGAGGACATTGGAGAGAGATTTTTTACTATCGATGATGCAGGTCGTCTTATGCTTATAATTACAAGCTGAATCACATAAACATTCGTATTATTTAATTTTTATTACCATTTGAATGCGTGTACTATTTGATTTGAGTGTAACAATTAATATAGGAGGTTTCTCAATATTTCTTGCTAAACAACTCTAATTAATTGCGACATGTTCTCGTTTGTCTTATACATTTTTTTTCCCCTCTAGTTTATTACCAAAAAACCTCAATTTATTTATGAGCTAGAACACATTATCAAAATTCATATGAATGTACTTCAAGTCAATTTATCAACATGCACCTATAGTAGTTTAGTTTTCTTTTTCTTTCCAGACGCCCATAATACTTGGGTTATATGCAACCCTTTCTTCTTGTTCTTGTTCTTGTTCTTTTTTTCCCCCTCTTTTTCCGACTAATTTATGCATATTTACGGGGTATTTACAAACACTTTTACCATTGAAAAAGTTAAAATTATAGACAAAGTTGATTGACGAAAGTAGGTAGTGTTTGGAAAGATAAAGTCAAAAACATTGGTTAAATTTTAGAAAAATAACTAGAAGGGGTTAATTACATCTACTACCCCTCCAAAGTTACGAAACTACGGTTGGTCCTCCAAAAATTTTCAATATTACCAATTCATACCCTGAGAATTTTCAAAATTACAAATACCCCCTGGTCAACCAGTTCCTGGTCATATTTTTTTGAACTTTCGGTTTTACCCCTATGTTTTTCAATTTAAATTTTTTTTTGACTGGGAACGACACGGGTATTTTTGGAATTTCATAAAAAAATTTGATGACGTTAGTAAAATATGACCGAGAACCGGCTGACCAGGGGATATTTGTAATTTTGAAATTCCTCAGAGTATAGATTGGTAATATTAAAATTTTGGGGGACCAACTGTATTTTGTATCTTTAGAAGGGTGGTATATATAATTAACCCTAACTAGAAGTTGGAAAAAATAATTTGAAGGTGCTTCCAGCTTTTAACTTATTTTAAACACCACCCACATTGAAAATCTTGTTTTTTTTTTTCGCCCTCCCTAATTATTTAATCAAGAATTAGAATCTTTACAATAGTATTTAATCATCAAATCTTACTTTCATCCGCATATATGATTGCATAGCTAACATCACGAAGTAATTGCAGCAAAGCTTGCACAGCCCAATTAAAGGGGGACAGCCCTACAAGATTATATACGCCAACATAATATAAAATACAATAAAAGACAGCACAATAATCCAGCTTAAAGTTCTATTAGGACTCGCAATTATGTACTAAGATTCAGCAAATCCAACAACATAGATATAATCAAATTATAAAATTCAAAAGTGGTTTCTAGAATCTCTTTCATGCCTTAACACTCCTTAATTAATTCTCAAGTAAAAACAAAAGAGATTATGTTATTAACATGATACTGTAATTAATTCCCACCCACAATCTCAATTCCTCTTATCCTAATCTACTTTGAAATGACATTCTTTTTAAAAAAAGAAAAAGATTAATACCGTATAGGGGTTAGCTACGGATGAGGATGATCTCAAAATTGGACTTAGGAAAATTAATAATTTTTATTTTGGCCTTTTTATCTTTTTTGTTACTTTAAACTTGCGGAAGAATATTGCATTTTCTCTTCGAATCTTATTAAATAGACTATGTTCTTGTAATATATGGGAATATCGAAAGGATAACTATTTAGCATAATGGGTTTTGCTAGCAACAATTTTATTTATTTTCTCATTTCTCTGGGCAAATTCTGCTTCGAAATTCAGCTTGAACTCGAAAAAGGAACTGATTAAAAAAGAAAATCCAAAATCAAATTTTGATAAAATTCATAAAAACCGCAATTATAATTAATTTTAATTTTAAAAAATATCATTTTTCAAAGAAAACTTAATTCAACACATGTAGTCTAATTATATTTTCAAATTGTCTCTCTCTATGTGTTATATGAATTTTTAAAGTGTCTTAATTATAAATTAATTGTGGTATCTTGTATAAAATATCTCAATAAAAACTAAACTATTGATTAGAATGTCTTCAAGTGACATATATTATGAAATATCAAAATAGATTATTGCAACATCCCATTCTATGAGGTTTTTAATTGATGTATCAAAATTCAAAAGTGTAACAATATTCACTTACATTAATGAAAATATATAATGTCTCGATAGGCATTGTTTTTAATTGTGTCGTTTAACATTAGAACGAAAATTTTAAAGTCTGAAACCTTTATCGAAATTTCTCCTCAAATAATCATGATGAAAATTTTTCTACAAAATTAATGAAAATTTTTCCAAAGGCCATCTTGGAAAAAAAAATCCAATTGATTCTTGAGATTAATTAACACAATAAGCTCGATGGTCCTCCACTTTCCAAGTCCTTTTCGACGACTGTTTACCCCACTATATCTTGCTTCAGAAACTTTTTGGAAAAGAATAATTCTTTTTGCTTCTATCCGTACATAGCACGGATTCGTTTAATTTCTGTAGCTAATTGTTTTTTTTATAAGGAATTTTCTAGGTAATTAAACAAAGAAGAAAAGAAAAAGAAAAGTCAATAATATATAGCTAGATAACAACTGTAATGCTGTGACTTAAGGAACCTAAGTGCACATCCTAAGCACACGCTTGCAACACTGAATATATATATATATATATATATATATATATAGGGATAATTACGTTGGAATATCCTGAAATTTGTCTAAATTACAAATAAAATCCTCACTTTTAAAAAGTTATTTAACAAACCCTAAAATTTACAAATATTTTACAATGTAAATTTTCTATCTACAAATGTTAGGGTTTGTAACGGAAACTGTCAAATTTTTGTTTCATTCTCCTATGTTATCCTTTTGTTCAAAGTTTGAACAAATTTGACTAATTTTTTAGGGTTAAAATGTCCTCTGGATTTGATATATATAGAAATATTTAATAATAATAAAGGCTATAACAAACTTACCCAAAGGGGATTTTAACACTAAAAAAATAGTTAAATCTGTTCAAACTTTGACCGAAAGGTCATTACAAATATTTATTACAAGAATGAGGGGAGATTCGAAGGTACGTGAAGGTTGATAGAATTGATCAATAGAAAATCTAGCTCATTTTTCGATCTTAATTTTGCATACATGTACGTGGATGAGAATATAAAAAATAAAAATTATGGAGTGCACAAGATTATATATATTGTCGTACTTGAATTTGTACCAAGGAACTATTATAATTTTTACTATTATGTGAAAAAAAAACATAAATGATAATATTAAAATTGTTACCTAGAATTTGTATCAAGGAACAATAACTTTTACTCGTACGTAATATTTATTCATTTTTGTCAGATTTAATAATTAAAATTTTGTTAGTTTTTGACAATTAAGTGGCAATTTGTTATTAGCACGAAGGTATTATAACTCGATATTCACTATTAGAACAAGTACATGTAACTTCCAGCACTTCATGCATTATTTGAGTTCACAAATTTAGAGATAATAAGAAAATAAACTATTTAACTATTTGATACATATATGTTATTTGAGCTCAATCTTATTAAACTATTTGATAAATTGATATATATATATATATATATATATAATATAAGCTTAGGCCGGCAGCTATACCAACATGGACTTCCTTTTCTATAGTAATTAAAGGGGGGAAAAATAATCAAGTTAATTAGATCTCCATAAAATTGTGAAATCATGATATTTAAGACTTAACACACACTCAAAATTAGTCCAATCACATTACTCAAACTTTCCTTAATGATTTCATGATAAAATTGATCTCTCATTTTCTCTATATAAAATGGTCTTTAATTTGCACTTCTCATCCGTCCAAAAACAAGGACACATTAAAACACAGGCATACAAATTTAAAAAGAAAAAAATCATCAGGTCTTATTTCTTGATAGATATGCATCAACTATTATAATGGGGTTTTGTTATTGGACTTAGAGGCAAGCGGTAGGGTTCGAATTTGGTATTAATGAGATTTTGAGTTCAAACTCTTTTGTTCTCTCCTCTTTCCTTCTTGAGTGAGTGAGTGTATACGTGCATGTATTTAGGGGTATCTTTTTGATTGACATCTATAAGGTATTTCGAGTCGATTGTATAAAAAAAAAAAAAAAATTATATTGGGGCCCTATTTAATTAATTAAATAAATAAACAAAGCACTCTCTAAAAAATCCCATCATTTCAGCACCACCTGTCCTCCTAATGACGTATTCAGAGCACGTTTAGGCCAATATTTAAATGCCTCAACTCCCAAAAATAGCAATCAACAAAACATTATTTGATAAACAGAATGGCAATTTCGCTTGCACCTATCTCCTTAAGAAGCAAGCAAGTCCCACACCTGTTAAGCGGCAATTGGTTTTGCAGTGGCTTTCAAGATTAAAGAATTATCCACTCACTAATTAGTAATTAATTTATTAATTAGGAATAATAGGACAAAGTGCTTTTTAAGTCTTCCTGTATTTTGTCTAGTGTCCAGATGCACGAGCCCAATGCGCTACGTGGCCTTTTCCTAATTAAACTTGAAACCTTTATGGGGCCACAATTTAACATCAAACTTAATATAATATTTGTTTGATTTTAGCGAAGATCATATCATGTCACCTAAGGACTTGGCATGTCTTTTTGTTTCCTTAATTGCCCCTGCTACACTAATAGAAGGATAAAATAAGAGGACCTTTTTCCCTTTCTGCTACACTATGTTTGAATTTTCATATCCAATCAAAAATATATTATGTATTTGAACAATCAGTACGAGCATTGAAAAGAGTAAGTATAGTCGAACCTGATTTAATCCACACTTAAAATGCAGAATACATAACTGATAAATATTTGTGAATTGAAAAGGTAGACTCGAAATCACTCAAACCACCACCCCCGATCAACCCCTTCACATGGCTTCATCTTATGCTTTCATTATTTGTTCCAACAAAAACACATCACCATCATATTATCGTGACAAAAAAATATCCCACAAGGGTACTCGAGTAATTTCAACATGTTATTGCGGTACGATCGAGCTGATCTTAAGTTTTTTTGGCGATAGATTATTTGATAACGACATCAACTTGACTGACAGGTAGCCCAAGATTGCCACTATAAATATGGAAGAAGCACAAGCACTCATGTCAGGAAATGTTTTAAGTACAAGTGAGAGATTACAACCTATTACAAATATATAACCCCAAACATAGAGACATATATACATATATAGGTACTATTATTCCTTTTTATGCCTTGGGGAATAATGGCTCAACACTTGGGATGGGGGGCCATAGAAGAAGGGTGGAGAAAGGGCCCTTGGACTGCTGACGAAGACAGGCTACTCATTGAGTATGTCAAATTGCATGGTGAGGGCAGATGGAACAATGTGGCAAGGCTTGCAGGTACACAAAACCATACAAATTGCTTGTTTTTCTAGCGAAAACGGTGATGATTACTGTCACATCAATAGTTCGATTTTGAATTCTGCTGATGTAACTCAGTTTTTATTAAGAATGCAAACGAATCGAGCTTGTTCGATAAAGGTTCGAACTGCAAATTTGATTAATTTGAGCCGAACTCAAGCCAACTTTTGTGTGGGGGCTCATGAGCTTTTTTTTTATAATAGTTATTTTAATTTTTTTATAGCTATATATATAATTATAAATAATATATTGAGTTTCGAACTCGGGATGGAGCTCGTGCCCCTTTTTTCCTAGTTCGTTAGGCTCAAGTTCGAACTTAAAAAAAAAGACAAAGCTTGGCTCGATTCAACTCGTTTACATCCTTAGTTGTCACCACTTGGTGTTTAACATGACTGGTGCTTGAAAAGTTGTCCCTGTTTTTCTTACTATGTATTGTTATAAACTTATTTTGCTGCGGCAAGTGTTTGCTCATTCTGATTTATAACAGATTTACATTTGTCGTGTGATTGAAATGATGTTATATAAATGTACATCTTTGTAATAATTTCATAGTCTGGATTGACAGGGCTGAAAAGGAATGGTAAGAGCTGTAGATTGAGATGGGTGAATTACTTGAGGCCAGATTTGAAGAGGGGCCAAATCACCCCTCATGAAGAGAGGATAATTCTTGAACTACATGCTAGATGGGGTAACAGGTACTAATTTGTAATCTCGCACATTAGAGCTGTATACACATTCCTAAGTCAAAATTTTGTTTAATTATTAATTTTTTTTTTATTATTCTTGTCTATGAAATTTAGATGGTCGACAATTGCTAGAAGCCTACCGGGAAGAACGGACAACGAAATCAAGAATTACTGGAGAACTCATTTCAAAAAAAAGGGCAAATCATCCTCGAACAGCCCGGAAAAATCCCGGGCGAGGCTGCTCAGGAGGCAGCAATTTCAACTACAACAGCAGCAGCAGCAACAACAACAACAACTGCAGGATCAGATCGACATGAAAAATATGTTATCGTTTCTCGAGGAAAGTGACAACAGAGTGCCGAGTTTTGCTCAGCTGAGGCAAGACATAGGGTATCCCGATGCACCCGAGGAGCATCAAAGCTTTCTTTATGCAATGATCAATGATTATGCAACTGTGCCTGAGGCCGCATATGAGGATATCATATGGGATGGATTGTGGAACTTGGATGATCTCCATGGGAACATCACTGCAGCCAGAGCAGCCAATAATTACCCGCACAATTTAGCAGCAACTTTCTATTGAGGGCCAAAAAGAAGGTTTTCAATTGGGAGGTTAATTATTATCACTTTTTTTTGGTAATCTTGTCAGCCTTTGGTAGCTTTTAAAGTTGTATCGCTGAAAAAAATTTGAGAACCAAAGAAGGTTTTCAATTGGGACATCAATTATGATAAGGAACTTCTTTGTGTGCTAAGCTGATAGCTTTTTGCCAGTTTGTGTCATGTTTGGATTAAGGGTTTTTTAGGAAATGAAAAGGCTAAACTATAAGTGCAAGAATTAGAGTACAAATTTACGTTGTTTGAAGAAAGCTTTTATTTAATATATATATATATATATATAGATATACAGACACATATTTCTTATTTTCTTATACAAATTGAAGATCCAAAGATATGATTAGTCTCTTAATGCCTTTAACACGGTGAAATTTACATTTTCAGTTTTCTTCAATTTGTTGGGTTAATTACACTCCTCTCTAAGATAGTTAAATTATCAAGTCCACTAACTCTTCACAATTACACTAATTCTCCCCTTTTAGTTTGTATAATTCGAAAATCCAATTCGAAAAATTCAAACAACCCACCAATTAGAAACATTCAGGAAAAATTAAATTTCTTATTTTTGTAAAGATATATTTACCCATCGAGCAGTTTATTTGAAAGAAAGAAAGAACAGACTTTATTGCTTCTTATTCTCGCATTCCAACAAAAAAAAAGAAAAAAAAAACACTTTCATTTTTTTGTCTTCCACTCAAAACTCGTCAAAATATCTTATTTTCTCTACTGAAAATCCATTCAAAATAGTGAAAGGTAGGATTTGTTAAATGGTCAAATTCAAAGGGTCATTTATCTTTGATCTGTCACTTTTAACCTGACAATGTTTTTGGTCTGTCATTTATCGTTTATTTTTTTTAATATTTTTGTCTCTCTCATCTTGCACGTTTTTTTTACTTTACCTCCCTTCTTTCTCTTTCCCTCTCTCTCCCCCTCTCTATCCCCTACTCTTCAATCATCTTTTTTAATTTCTTTGTAATGGTTTTCTTATGTTTTCATTTGAAATTATTTTATTTTTACTTATCACTAATTTCGTAATCCTGTTAAAAATAGTTAAAAATATTTTGATAATATAAATTTTACAAAAATTATAGTGTATCATTAAATTATATCATTTTTTGATTATGCACACACATTGAGTATGCCCATATTATTAATAATAATAAAAGTTATAAGGAATAGTTAATAATTTTATGCCAAGGGGAGTTTGTGTGTAACTATCCCTTGATATGTTTGAATGAACAAGAATAGATGTGCAATTTGGGCGGCCTTCGTAGTACTTTACAGTAATTATCTAAAAGAAGTTTTAAGCTCATATGTTACAACTACAAAGAAAGTAAAAAAAGATGTTCAATTTGGGTGGCCTTCGTACTTCTCATTAATAGTCTGTCATGTTTTACTTTCTCTCCATTTTAGTCTTTCGTTTCTTAAAATGTATTGTTTGAACCCTTCATCTGCATAAAATGTCTTAGCATCATCCCTGACTATATTTCTTTGTTATACTGATATGGAGTTTGGAGGGTGCGGCTCATCGCTTTTAAGTTCATGTCAAACTAATTTTATTTGTTTTTTCTTTTTCGAAAATTTCAAAATTCCACTCACCCATATGTTTGATGAAATCTCAATTAAAGCGAATGGAATATTCTCTCTACTAACGATAAATGTGGAAATTACTTCATAATAATATTGAGATTGCAGTGGCAATTGTAGTAGTCAGTATTTTCCGCTATAGTGTATTTTTAGGTTGTTCTTAATTTTAACTAATCCTTTTGAACTATTTTATTTCTATTGTGCTTATAGATTCAGTAGATTGTCGTACACTAATTAATTAAAATATTTATATTGAAGTAGGGAAAAATTACATCCACCTCCCTTCACTATAAGAAAATTGGCATTTAGCCACGGATTTTAAAAAAGCCACGAAAAAAAGAGTTACAGATTATTCGTGGCTAATTTAAATCCGTGGCTAAAGTTAGCCACGGAAAATCCGTGGCTTTTAACTGTGGATTTTTTGTAGCTATTAACCACAGATTTTTCATTGCTAATAGCGACAGATTTTCCGTAGCTAATCCCAACTACAACTTCAGCTACAAAAAATACATGGCTAAACTGATGGTTGCATATTTATTTATTTATTATTTCAATAATTTTAAATTTGTGATTTTTCGTTAAATGTATAAATCAAATATTTGGGTTTGTTTTTATTGAATTAGTGATAAAATTAAAAGTAAATGTAAAACTAATAAATTACAGAAATTGATCAAATTAATGAAATTTATTTAGATAATTTAAATTTAGAATATTGCACAAATACATGTTAAGTATAATTAAAATCAATTTATGCACAAAGAAGTAAAGTGGTGTAGTGGTTAAATATTCTAACCTCAACCAAGAGGTCAAAGGTTTGAATTTGTGACTATTAGCCACAAAATAGCCACGGATTTTCCGTGGCTACTACTTTATTTAATTTAAATACCATGTAAAATCCGTGGTTATTAGTCACGAATTTTTCGTGGCTACTACTTGATTTTTTTTTTTTATTTTTATACCATGTAAAATCCGTGGTTAATAGTCACGAATTTCCCGTGGCTATTTTGTGACTAAATATCTGTGGCTAATTTTCATGGCTAAAGTTTAGCCACATCGCTTTTAGCCAAAGACCAAATACGTGGCTAACGATTTAACTATGAATTTTTTTACTAAATCCGTGGTTAATCACAATTTTTTTTGGGATAAACATTTTTTACCCTTCAAACTATTCGCGTTTTGGGACTTTACCATATAAACTTTTTTTTTGTTGTTTACCATTTGAACTTTGTATTTTTTTACACATTACATTTTCCGATAGAGCTAAGGGCAAATGCGTTATTTCAGTTGGTTAGAGTCATAAAACATACATATGAATGCCCTTATATGGTAATATGTAAAAAGCACAAACTTAGATGGCAAATGGCAAAAAAAAAAAAAAAAAAAAAGTTTATATGGTAAAGTCCCAAAACGTAAAAAGTTTGGAGGGTTAAAAATATTTATCCCCATGTAAAATAACGCATTTGTCCTTGCTTAAAGTCACATGATATGCATGTGATGGAATTTCGGGAGAATATTCCGCCGAAAAATGCACTTAGATGGTAATATATGAAAAAACGTAAAGTTTATATGGCAAATAGCTAAAAAAAAAAGTTCATATGATAAAATTTAAAAACGCAAAAAATTTGGAGGATAAATAATATTTATCCATTTTTTTTTTACCGTGCTTGAACTATGAGCACTTAGTATCCGATTTAATTTTTATTTTGCCCTACTTTTGTATGTTTATTTTCAAAATGTCCTTCTTTTAAAAAGGTTTTTCATTTTACCCCTTTTGCATAGTAATTTTACTATTTGAATAGTAATTTCACTATTTAAGATTTCTTTATTTACTTTATGATCCAAACTTTTGCTTTCTTTATGTTTTTATACCTCTAAGTTTCAGAAAAAGTACGGTATATTCCAATTTTCATTATATATAAATTTTATTAGTTTTACTCTTTCTAGATTTTTACACTGCATAAGAATATAGTTTTCTAGTGTTCTATCTGCTTCCCAAAGTTCTTTTAATTCTCTGTCTATTTGTTCTAATTGTTTAACATAATTTTTAAGGATTTCGTGATTTATAGTTTTATTGATTAGATCAAAAACATAATCTTCTTTATTATTATATGTCGCAATAAGAATTCTTAACTCTTCGGGTAGATCTTCTAGTGGTTTTAAAATTGCTATTTTCTTTTTAGTATTGTTTTTTCTTTTAAATTGGTTCTTTATGATATCAAAATCTTTTCCCATTATTTTATATCTTATATAACCAAACAATAATCATACATGTGCATAACTTCTCATAAATAATTGATGAAGTACTTTAAAACCACATACTTTCATAGCATCAAGTAGAAAAATATTTCTATTTAAATCTTTTAAAAGTATATTACCTCCTTGATATCATAATTCTTTAATCCTCCTTCTGGACTCGTCTTCAATCACCTTGACAAGCTTGACTGGTTTTTGACCAAACGCCCTCCTGGCTTCTCTGGACTTACGCTTCCAAACGGCTACTGTCTCCAACGGTGTAATCACTACGGCCTTCGTAGGGTTAGAGAATTTTGGAAAATTTAGGAGAAATACAAGCTTAAAAGATTTCTAAACTTGAATATTTATGAAAATAAACTGGCTTTATTTCCTTCAAACAAGGATTTATACAAAGATTTAGAAAAGTTGGTTTCCTATTCTATGGTTATTTTTCTGAATGTTTTTTGAATGTGAGTTTTCGAATGCCTTACAATTGAAATCTAAGTACAATTTATAGATCTAGAAATCTAACTATTTGGACTTCAAAGTTTTAGTTGGCGTTCGCTATCCCTTTCTTTATGATCTGGATCTTTATCGTCTTTAGCCTCAGAAGTCAAAAGTTGCGTCCACAGCTGTCTGCCATAATGTTTTTAGTGGATGATGACGTCATGGCATCCGTCACTCCTTGCACTGACGTAAGCGCT
Organism: Petrea volubilis; assembly: GCA_026212405.1. NCBI lineage: Eukaryota > Viridiplantae > Streptophyta > Magnoliopsida > Lamiales > Verbenaceae > Petrea > Petrea volubilis. The sequence goes on from CM047884.1 coordinate 18,418,893, forward strand.
TACATCATGACTTACAACAACCAATCATTCTGCAAGCTTTCTTTCTTGTAGTCTCTGTGCAATAAAATTCATGTCTGAAAAATTTATTGAGGAACTCCTTTAGTAATGGAGATTTTATCTGTCCTCCTTTCTTTAGTAGAATCCAATTATTAGCCTGCATGAGAGTTTCATATTGTCGTTCCTATAGAGACTCAGCAATGGATTGAATGGCTTTAATGCCCATGGCTCTTCTCTCTGTGATCCATGAACTGGTGAATTTGAAAGATCTAAAATTCTTTATACCAGTTTCGATCTTTAAGTTTGTAGTTATAACATTTATGGTGATCATGTGTTGGACTTCATGCCAAATGCGCATCTCAGGTTCTGGAGCTATAGAATAGAACTTGAGTACGACTTCTCTATTTCTAGCAACTTGACTGACTTGGGATTTAAAGCGGTCATCAAATTCTGAAATCTCCTTTAGATCTTTTTCAACATATAACAGATCAAGAAATCCATAATTTGCAAGCTGAAAAACTTTATGAGGATCAGCTCCAAATATGGCGGTGATTCTTGGATGAACACTATATCCTTTAGAGTAGAATAGTGTCCTGGAATTCTCCCATTTATAAGCTTCTTCAGCAACTTCTTTATATTCTCGTTCCCATTTATTTGTAGGAACAAACTCTTCATTGGATCCCCTGTTGTTGAAACTTTCAGGTTTATTGATTTTTATTTCGATAACTTCAACATCACTTTGAGATTTAGAAATTTTTTCTTTATTTTTCATGGAGTCTAAAAAGTCTTTATCAGATACTGGTTTAGTACCTTGACTTCCAGAAGACTCTGCTTTTTCTTTACCTTTATTGCTTTCTCTTTTATCACTCTCATTTTTTTCTTCACTTATTGTTTTTTTTTCTTTATTTCTAGATTCAAGGAACAAATCTAGACTTTCTTGAAGGAAAATGGCTCTCCTAAGTCCTTCTTGAGAGATATCTGTAACTATTTTAAAATTTAATTCTATCAGATCTTTCAGAGCTTTATTACTGTCAACAATGTCTTGACAGACCAAGACAATATCGTCTATCTCATTCTTTAGCTCTTCAAGATCCATCTTTCTTTATTTTATTCCTGCAGAAAAATAGAAATTTTATAAGATGATCTGTATCATCAGTACAATTTTTGGGAAATTATCACCCATCAACGGATTTGATAAGTCTTTCCCACCAACCGTTAGATAGTGGACTAGTTGTATGTATAGTGCATACAATCACTCTATTTGCATTTATAGGGAAATGCACACCCATCTTATCCATTTTAGAGTTGGAGAACTCATCCGTTTTCAAATTCTGTGTTTCTAGAAATGAAATCGGCTAGAAAATTTTCTGAACCTCTTATATACTCTATTTTGAAACTATAAAAGGAAAGAAAAACTTGCCATCTATGTAGCCTTCTGTATTGGGGTGTATTTGGTAATTTATTGAAGACTAAGGATTGTATTTGGGTATTGTCGTTATGAACTTTAAAAGGCTTTTGATATAAAAAGAGAGAGAATTTCTGAATTCCTTTTATGATGGCTAGAAGTTCTTTCTCATGGGTTGTATAGTTGACCTCAGCTTGACCGAAAGTACCACTTGTATACCTACATATCTCATTGAGATCGGTTTTAAGCAATGCTGCCCAATATAGATCTGACGCATCCGTTTGTATAATCAATTTATCATTTTCATCAGGAAGTTTTAATTCTGGCAAAGATTTACATTCTTCCTTTAAAGTTTTAACAGTTTCTGTATGTTGATTACTCCAACCTTTAGTATTATTTTTTCGAAGCAATTTTTGAATCTCATGCTTCTTTTTAGCAAGATTAATTATGAATCCCTCAGCATAGTTTAGACAACCGAGAAATTTTTCAATTTGATTTCTATTTTCCAATTTATCAGGAAATTCACAAATTTTCTTAGATATGTGGGGTTGAAGTTTAATTCCTTCTTGATTCAATTTTAATCCTAGAAATTCAATTTCTTCTTTACAAATTATAGCCTTTCTTTCAGATAGGACTATACCATTTTCTTTACAAGTTTTAGCAAATTGTAGAAGATGAGTTTTATGTTCTTCTAAAGTATTAGAAGCAATTAAAACATCATCAACATAAACAACAAGAAATTCTTTATATTTATTAAAGATTTTATCCATTCTTCTTTGATATATAGAAGGTGCATTTTTTAATCCAAATGGCATAACTAACCATTCGAACTATCCTTGAGGGGAACTAAATGTTGTGTATTGTATACTTTCAGGCTCCATTTTTATTTGCCAAAAACCCGAAGTACAATCGAATTTAGAGTAATATTTCTTTCTTTTAACAAGATTTAGTAAAACTTCTTTATTAGGGAGATAATAACTATCTGACCTAATAAAGTGATTTAGTCTTTTATAATTTATTACCATTCTAGATTTTCCTCATTTTTTCTCAGCTTCATTTTCAACCATGAAAGTTGGGCTACTAAAAGGACTATTACTTCTTCTAATCAAAGGTGGATTTTTATATAATAATTCATTTATTTGTTTATCAAATTCTTTTCTATCCTTTTCTGTATATAACATAGGCCTTTCTTTTATAACTATGTTTTCAGTTAGTTCTATTTTTGCCTTTAAATCTGACTCTTTATAAAAAGCTAGAGGATGATCATTATAATTTTCTTTTAGTTGTTTTATTACATCTTCCAAAGTTATCCGTTTTATTGTTATATTGTGTATTTTTATTGGAATTTTGGCATACGGTCCACCAAGCTTCGCTGGCTGAACTCTGAATGGCTCATTGATTCGGGGTAATTTTAAATAATGATTACATTTAGTTTTTAGAATAACAGAAAAAAGATTCTGTGAGTAAAACTGAAATTGTTGTAGGAAATCATTTCCTATCAATATGTCAGCTTCAAGGGAGTTATAATCATATATAGTATTTATAGTAATAACTTTACTTCCTAATATAACATTTACTTTATCTGCCTTTTTATTAATGTGTTCGGCTTGACCCGTAACACCCTTTATTTTTATATTCCCATTCTCTTGCCATTTAGTATAGAGAAAGGATTTAAACAAAGTTATTTCTGAACCATTATCTATTAAGGCGCATGTTGTTATATTAGTATCTTGTACTGTTAGTTGTACAAAGACACTTAAAGAAAAATTAATTCCCTTCATATTTTTTACAAAAGATCTTTATATTTCCAATTTGTAATGTAACTCCATGTTTCTCTATTTTATAATAATCACATTGATTTAAGAAACTATTACCTAGAATTATATCGTAATAGTCTCCTGCCATATCACTATCTATGTAACAAGGTACAATTATTCTTAATTCTTCAAAAATTATTGAAACTTGTACCTCTTGATCACAAGTTATTAATTGTCCTTCAAAGTTTTTATATTGAAATATTGTAGATGCAACCTTTGCAATTAAACCTTTATTTTTATGTTTTGCAAGGTGATTGCCACTAGCTCCTGTATCTATTAATATATTTGGTCCTTCAATATATTCTTGACCATTAAAATATTTAGCATTTATAATCATTGTATTGGTTATATCTTGTCTAGTAAATTCAACATTAGTAAGTAATGACTTACTAATACTTTTTTTAGATATAGTATTTTTCCCAAAATCTATTTGTGGTATTGAACCACTACTAGATCCATATTCTAAAATGGGTTTTCTGTTTATTTTAATTTAACAATCTTTTATTTCTTTAATTTCTTCTATCATTGGTAACTTTATTGTTGTTATTTCCCTGCATTCATTATCAATTTCAATATATGGTTTCTCTTGATATATTTTACCGTAATTACTATTAGTAAAAGCATAAATTGCTCTATAGTAAAAGGTAAATGCTTGACTTTTATCTCTAAGTTTTAAATCTTTCAAAAGTTGAAAGTGTAAACTTAAAGTATCATTTATATTTTGATCATTTATATCAACACCATATTTTGGATAACAATCAAAGCGAAATTGTGAATATATTAAATTTCCTTCAACTGTTCCCAAATGACTATTTTTAGCATCTGTAAACCTTTGGTCATGAAGTGATATAACCATAGGATTATCTATTCCATCTCTAAATAAAGCTTTAACTAGGATTTGAATCCTACCAAGATAGACATATTTTATCTTTTTTCTTACTTCTTTATTTTTGATTTTATTTAAAGCTTGATTTATTGCGGATTTAGTAAGCAAATTTAATCTAATTTGCCCTTTAGTATGTTCAACATTTATAGATTTTTCAACTACATGGTAATCATATATGTTTATTTTTTCTCTTTTTATTAAATCACCAAAAGACTTAAAAATACTTTTAGTAGGGTTAGTAGCATCAAGTTTTAATCCTTTTATTTTTACTAATGTTTCTTGATCAAAGGCTATTCGTTGAGCATAACCTTCAGATCCTTCATATATTTCTACTTCTTTATCTGAATCTTCAGTTTCAATTATATCTTTATTCATTTTCAGAATGACTAAAGTATGGTTCTTCTTCTATATATATTTTTTTATCTAAATAATTTTCTATATCTGAAACTTTAGATAATTCATCTTGAAGTTCTATAAATTCAGCTTCTATACTTCGAATCTTTTTAGGTTTTTTACATTCAGGTGATTTATGTCTAATTTCTCCACAATTCCAACATTGGCATTGTGAAAGATTTTTATTTCTTTTAAAGGTAAGTTTTCTTTTAAAATATCTTCTTTTTGGTTTTATATTTTTCTTTTGAAAATTAGTATATTTTTTATACTTCTTTTTATGAAACCTTCTTTTTGTTTTATTTATTCTTTCTTTATTACATCCCCATTGGCTGGGTACTTCAAATTCATTACAAAATAAAGGTGAAAATTTTTTAGTTCTTTTATATAAATCTTGAGATTTACATAATTTACTTAATTCTGTAAAGAGAAAACTAATTCTTTTTCCTAGAGTTGAAGTTGAATCTTTATTTTCTTCCTTCCATTTATTCATTATATATTTATTCCAAGGATGTGGAAGTTTTAAAAGGTACATATTGAGATATATACTCTGATCTTCATTACTATAATACTGAGTATAATAGTATTCTTTAAATTCACAAGTATATTGTTTTAAATGCTTCATACTACATATTCTGAGATTTATTAAATTAGTTCTAGCTTCTTCTTTTTCTTTAGTACCTTCTTTATCAGGGTCATGCCACTGTTCTCCTAGAAATTCATCAGAAAAATAAGCAACTAAGATTTCAATTCCTCTATCTGTATTTTCTATTAATTTAGTTTGTACATTTCTTTTTATTATAGCTTTAATATTTTTCGTTAATCCTTGCCACCAATTGAAAATAATTCCATCAAATGTAGCAAGTAAATAATCTACTTGTCTATTAGTTGTCCATGTATCATCAGCGTTATATAAAAAGAAAACTTTTATAGTATTTGCCCATGAAATTATAGCCTTTTTAGTATCTTGTTTGCAATCTATGTTTAATTTAGAACCTCCATGATTTAGAGGGTCACCATAATTTGTATCTGGAGTGAATTTATCTAGTTGTTTATGATATTTATTTTTCTTTATATGATCATAATATTGCCTTCTATATTTGGGAATAGGCATCATTTCTTATTCTTTTATTTCCATATTTTCTGATTTTATTGAACCACTTGGGCCTCCAGTTGTATTATTAGTGTTAACTAATACTTCATATTCCTCTATTTCAGACAGATCTATTTTTTCAAATTGATCTATTAATTCGTTAATATCATTCATCTTTATCTGTATCAGATTCGGAATGTTGTTGTTTAGGAGAATTAGATGATGTAGCTATGTCTTTACCTTTTTCGTCCTTTTTAAGGGCTTCTTTTTCAGCTAATATTTCAGGTAATTTAACATTGATCATATATGCATCAAAAGAATTTGGATGCACCGTGTCTTTGTTCGTTTTTATTGGTTTTATTATAATTTCTCTTTCTTTTATTTTCTTGTCAAATGTATTTTTCTTAAGACAAGTATTTTTTATTAAATCTTCAACATTTGAATTACAAATCTTTAAGATTTGAACCTCTGTTTTTAATTCTTTAAGTTCTTGATTTAAAATATATAGTGCCTCAAGTATTTTATTCATTCCTGTATTTAATTCTTCAATATTTTTATTTATTTTATCCATTTATATTTTTTATATCTATTCCAAGCTATTTGAGCATTTTGTTGTGTAGCTTTTATCTTTTGTTTGCAACTTTGTATTTTTGCTTTATTTTCTTTTGTTTTAATGTGTTCATATTCCCGATTATATTCTTCAAGAATTATATTTAAGCTTAGAATTAGATTTATATTATGTATCCATCGTTTAAGATGTTTATTGGTTTTCATAATCGACTTAGAACATCAAGTCCTTCATTTATTTGTGTTATTTTGCTTTTCAAGAAATTAATTCTAAAAGCATCTCCTCTATGATAAGTTGGCTTTCTATATATATAATCCAACTCCTTTTGATATAGATACAATTCTATTTGAAGCCTATGTAATGTATAATTAGGCATTACTAAGTAGAATCATTACAGCTCTACGATTTTTATATTCTTCTAACTTTCTATAATACAATGCTCTTATATCAGCATCTTTATGTGCTTTCGCTTCTTTCTTTAGGGACATCAAGATTTTGTAGTACTTCTCAACCTTTGGATACCTTTTAGTTTGTCGAAACAGTCTATTCTTCATGGTGAAGATAACTGCCAATCAGTTTCATCACATGAGAAATCGCAAGATAAACTTTCTATATTTATGTCATCACTAAATTCTTTATCATTTATTTCTTGTAAATAAATAAACAGTTCTTTAATTATTAAAAGAGTGATGATTGATAATTTTATCAAGTCTAAATATTCCATTTTATAAGTTTTTATTGATCTTTATGGCTCTGATACCAAAATAAGCAAGAGGGGGTTTTACTTAATTTAATATAACAAATTTAAGAAAAGTAATAAATAATTAAAAATTTATGATTTGAGTTTATTTAATGTAAATAAGGATGGTTCTGAAGTTTTTTATTTCAAACCTATGTTTTGAAGAAACTTTATAGGAAAAATGGACTAAATTGATCAAAAATACTTTGGAATGGGTTTTAATGAAATAAAAAATAAAAGGTGGGTCTTTAAGAAATCACGCCCACATGAACAGTAAAACCGAGGTTTTAGAGTTCGGTTTAGGATATTTTGAAAATATTTTAGAAAAATGAGTTATTTTAAAATTTTGAAAATTAAAAAAGGGTAATTCAAAAATTATTTCCTTAGTATCCACCTTTCCTCATCTTTAACTTTTTTGCATGTACGTGCCCTCGAAACTTGTTTTGTCCGATTTCTTACCTAGAAACACTAAAATATCCTTTTCCTTTGGAAAAAGCATAAATTATTCCCAACTAATGCATTAACAAATATAAAAATATGTAACAAGGTAATTGCACTAAAAAACATATATTATTAATATAACGATCTTTTTTCTCTGTTTACTACGAAATTACATTTTATTGTTTTCCTTCCCAGGATCTAGGTAGCAACTATGATCTATTAATATATTAAATAAACAAATAAAGAGATGAGCCTTTGATTTTTGACATTCATTAACTATGTCATACTCATAGCTTTATTTCTTATAATCAATTTCAGTATTTTAATTTGCGAATTGTGCTACTTTTTGAATTGCATTTACTTTTTAATATGTATTTATAGAAAATACCAGTCAACTTTTTCTTTGTTTATATTTAGACATACAACTTTGTCTCATTTGTTTTTATTATATTTTTTACTTTTTAAATTTTATGTGCTTTATTTATTTATTGGTCTTAATCACTCAATTTTGACTCATTGGCCGACTAATTCGGATCGGGTATTATAGAGGCCCATTATGGGGGCGACTCTCCCAACCCAGTTGCTCCATTCACAATACCAGGATTCGAACTCTGATTATTTTTTGAGGAAAAATTACAATTATTACCCTTGAAATATGGTAAAATTACAAAAAAAATACTCTAATGTATGAAAAATTATCATTACCTCCTCAATGTGATGTGCCGTCTAATAATTTGCATTTGCGGTTAGTTTGACTAACGAACATTGTTAGTCAACCTACATGAAGTTCTAAAAATACCCTTACAGGTTATTATGTGTCATAGTTTAGAATACTGCATTATAATTTATTGAAATCATAAAGGGTTAATGTAATATTTTTATTATTTTTTCAAACTTGTGCTTAAAGTCATTGGTAGATGGTGTGTATACTTACTAAATTATGAGTTTTTAACTAGTGTGTTCAATTAATGTAAGGCTTACTTATATAGTTTATGATATGCTGATAAAACGTTATTTACCAACTAATAATAGATACTTTAATTTTCAGTAATAAAATAGAACGTTATATGAAGACCTTAAAAACGCAACAAATGAACACTAAAAGTATTATTATGATTCATGTCATAAAGTTTAGTGCTTACTCATAAAAGCATTCAATATGCGTTGCTTAAAATGCTCATCAAATGAGTCAGGGGGTAATGGTAATTTTTCATACGTGGAGGTGTGTGTAATAATTTTACCAAACCTCAAGGGTGATAATTGTAATTTGTTCAAATTTAAATAAGGGCAAAACTGATATTTTCTTGATTCCGTTATACTTAATATTGATCCTCTTCAAATTAGGGAGTAATGGTAATTTTCCATACGTGGATTTTTTTTTTGCAATTTCATTGTAATTTTTCATACGTGGATTTTTTTTTTCAATTTCACTATATTTTAGGGACAATAAATGTAATTTGCCCTAATTATTATTATTATTTTAATCTCAAATGGTCCTGCAATGCAATTTTTGTCATTCTTTTATTTAACAATTTACCAGTCGATATGTGTAGTTATTTTGCTTGCATAAAGGGCAATTTAATCTTTAAGTAAAAAAGTTGATGAAAAATTTATAGGAGGGAGTTACAGGACAAAAACTCAGAGAGGAGGAGACGTACATGCCTAAATATAGATCATAGCTCATGGGCGTTCGATGCAATTATCCCATTGAAGTGGTGAATATGTGTTGCCCCAATATATTACTTATTTTAAAATCCAAACAATGTTTAATATAACAAGGATGCGTAGATAGTAGATATATATATTTTGTATGTATTTTAGTAGTGATTATATTGACATTTTCTTACGTACATGTTTTCTCTTTTTCTTTTTTCTTTTTTCTTTTTTCGTTTTTTTTTTTTTGGGCCTTTTATTAGCTGAAGTTAATAGTTTTCAAATTCACCCTTAATTAGCCATGCACTTGAAGTTTTGAATTAAGATTTCATGAATATTAACGAAAAAGTGTATCTAGGACTGACGGTAAGACTACCATCAAAAAAAAAAAAAAAGGAATGACGGTAAGACATTTTATATAGACAAGGGACTATAATGATATATATGATAGACAAGGGATGAAAATAAATATGAGACCATCAATGAAAATTGGTCGAAAATTGAACTTTTAGTTTGGACTATGATTTTCCAATAATTTTAGCATATCATTTGTGCTCTAATTTGTTTGTTTCATGTAGATACACACAGAAGTACAGGAAAAATGAACTTTCTCGCTTTTGCAACAACAAAAAGGTAAGAGAAGGAAACTTGTGTAAATATTCTAAAATAAAACTTGTGCAACAACGAACTCTCTCTCTCTCTCTCTCGCTCTCTCTCTCTCCAGGTAAGAAGTTTAAACATAATTCAATATATAAATCATTATAATTAAAACACATTAGTTTTTATTTTTCAAAGTAACTTTTTTTAACAGAATAATACATAGTTTCTGTAAATATTCTAAAATAGTTTCCTACTCAATTAAATTTTTTTTTATTGTTTACTTGATTTTAATGTTTAAAAAAATGTTAACTATTAATCAAACCAAAAAATTTTATCTTGAGTTTTGGATTTTTTATCAAACTCGGACTCAGTAGTGATGAATGTTATTTCTATAGGATTCAGGGTTGGATTCGCATATTGAGACAGTTTACGTCCAAATCCAAACCATCGACAACCCTATTTAAAGTACAACCACCACAATAGCAACTCAAATTTATCCCAGCTTCAGAGAAAAATAGCCCCTATCCATCTGAGTCACAACTAGGGATGCAAACGAACCGAGCCTGCTCGCGAGCCTGACGAGCCAACTCGACAAAGATTCGAGCTCGAATTCGAATAATTCGAGCCAAGTTGAGCCTGTATAAGTTTCGAGCCGAGCTCGAGCCAAGTAATTCTTGTTCATAGGCTCACGAGCTTTTATTTTTTAATATTTATTTTTATTTTTATATAATTATATATAAAATTATAAATAATATATTAATTTTCGAACTCGAACTCGAGCCCGAGCTTGAGCCCAGCTCAAACATAATAAAATATTTCAAAATATTTAAACTCGAGCTCAAGCCTATAATTTACTCACAAATTCAAGTTAAACGATACGAGTCAAGCCGAGCCGAGCTCGAACATGACTCGAGCCTATTGTTCCTGGCTCATTGGGCTCGAGCTCGACCTATTTGGTTCGAGCTCGAGCTCTAGCCTAAAAAAAAGGCTAAGGCTCAGATCGGCTCGTTTGCATCCCTAGTCACAATACTAACATTATGTTTGTTTCTAGGAATTTAGGGGTGAAAGAAAAAGAAAATAGGAAGAAAAAAGTATTTTTCAATGTTTGGTTACTAGGAAAAAAAAAAGAAAATGGTAAGGAAAGGAAAAAAAAATATAACATAAATTGAGAAAAAATATTTTCCTTCCAATTAGGTGAGGAAAATAAAAGAAAAGCAATATTACTCTCTATAACTCTCTTACTTTTCAAGATCTCATCTTATTTTTATTGTTCAAACTAATTGATTGGTTGAATATATTTCTTGCAAATCTTTTTTTTTATGCAATTAATTGATTGTTTGGATTTTTTTTAGGTGTGCTTTTATATTTTCCTTTAATTTACAACAATTACAAACAAAATAGAAGATAATTCTCTAGAAAAATCACTTTTCTTATTGTGTTCTTTAACAACCAAACAAAATAGAAAATTTTAAAATTCTTATAGTTTCTTTTCCTTTTCTTAACATTTTCTTTTCTTCCTAAAATCTTAAAACCAAATAAAGCCTAAAGCAAAAGCTATTTTGTTCCCTGCCTGAGTCATAATCTTTATGCTTTTGATCAATTAGGAGCTCATGCAAATACGGAAGCCTTCAGGCTTTTATTCTTAAGCAATGTATGTAACTATTAGTGATCTCAGTTTTCTCGATTAAGCTGAAAAAGTTACTTCAGAAAACCAGATTGATGTCAAGGTAGGATAACAAGAAGCAACAAATATATACATATCGGTATAGGTACAACAATATTGAAATGTCAATGGTGCAAGTACATAATGGTTCATTTTCTCCAACATAAATCCCCCTCAACTCAACGGGCTAAACTATTGCACCGGATCCTACAATACATGCACCGGTGGATGTTTTGAGTCTTGCAAGAGGGGAAACTTGAGTAATGTCTCATAGGCTGGGCTCCTCAAATGCAGTCCAGAAATTTTTGTTTCGAGACAATATGAAAATTGAGTCGAGCACTAGTTTATCTACCCCCAACAGCCTTTTCCCATTTCACATTTGTTCAATCTGAAAGCCATCAATTTCGCCGAAGGCAAACGACACAAGTTAACTAATCCTTCCGTTCACTTAAAATAGCCTCTAAGAATTCTCCACTCCCCACCTAACTCATCCTACCATTGGCTGCGAATATCATTATCACCAAAGAGCTTACACAAGTTCTATATAATCAGCATCTTCACTTGGAGTAGCAGAGTTGGAGTCAAGGATTGAGGACGAAATTATTTTCCAGGATCACAAGAACTTCACAAAGAGAAGACACTTTGTAATCTGGTTTGAATTCCACATTTTGGTACTCAGGAGAGTCGTACCTTCCTGTTTCATCGAGCAAGCATGTAAAAGCTCCTGCTTGTTTCCCGCAAGCCACCTGCAAAATCCCAAATGTAAGAAAAGAATAAGCGAATTAGCAGCAACCCAATGATCACTGTAGAAGGGTGTAGTTTATCAGAATGGAAAGAGAATAAATTTAAATAAAGAAAAATGAAAATTCAATTTCCTTAAGAGTGTAACAAGAGAGATATGCCCACTTACATCATCTTTAAGACTGTCCCCGATCATCATAACCTCATCAGGCTCCACATCCCAATTCGAACAGATATGCAGAAGGGGAGCTGGGTGTGGTTTGCAAGGTCGAAACTCTCTACTTAATGCAGGAGAAAATATCATCTGCAGCGAAAAACAAGAGAGTTCACATTGAAACCTAGAAATTTAAACACTAATAACTGCATGGCTATTGAAGACAAGTCATCAAGTCACATAAAGCAGTAAAAAGACTTGTTAGCTCAACAAGTTCACAAACAAAACCGAGATGGTTACACCTTATCAAGCTTACCCCAAACCGTTGATGAAACAGGTCGACTGCTTCCTTGACATTTCTAGTAATTAATCCTCTTCTGGAAATGAAAATAGACAAAGAAAGTCAGCATTTCGTTGCTGTTACAAGGAGTCCACCACCTTTATAGCAACTACCCATTGTAACTCCAGTACAAGTTACCAAGAAGAGAGCCAAAGAGAAAAGCTACCGTATGTGCTTAAGCAACCTTAACTTTCAAAACTACACTCCATCGTATGGTGAAAACTAACCTAATATTTTTTGAGTCTAGAAATCTGCAAAGTTCTGAGGCGCCTGCAACAAAACTGAATTGTTAAGATCAAAGTCAAATTCAGAAACACATAAATACAGGGCAATCTTTTGTTAAACTTACAAAATGCTGAAAACTACAACCTACAAGCTCACAATCGAGTCCTTTCAAAGGTGATACACATAACAATGGCTCAAAGAGACAAATACAGACCCAAAGATTTCATTTGGAATTCAATAAATTCAGCATCTTTTAACATTTATTTCTCTGTCCACGAATTTCATTGCATTTGCACACCCTTGAAACCCCTTTTTAGCTACAAACTTAATGTGAATTGATGAGTTCACCCAAATCCATTTCGAAGACAAGGGATTCTAATTTCAAGAGATCAGGACTCAATCATACTCCCCCTGCCGGAAGTTGAAGGCTCCTCATTCATTTTGTGATGTCCGCAAATAAATGCTGCATATCCTAAAATGATAATTTTCATGCTCTCAACACCCTCTCACTAAAATATGTGGCATCACTAGCTCCTAAAATGTACCTTTGAGGTTAAACTAGAACTGTATCCAAAATTCCAATTCTTAACTCTCATCTGAAATACCACATCAAACTCAAAATTTGGACTTGGACACTAAAATTGGGATACGTGGAGTATGAATTATCTTCTTTCAATTCATCACAGGAAAAAAATTGCGTCTTTCAAGGAACCTGCATCTTTTATGGTGAAAATTCTTCTCAGTTAGATTCTTGCAAGATTATATGACAAAATAAGATTTCCACGGGTCAAAGTGCACATCCTCGCATATTCTAATTATATGAATTAGATAATCATATCATTTCTCAAGAGCCCCGGCGTTTATACATTTGTGTACTCATTCTGATCCCTGGTTCGTTACACCAGAATTGCAGAACTTTTGTGCACTAGTACAGCCACAAAAGCACTTAGTGCATATTGATTGCCATATTGACATGAAGGCAACACACACACACGCACACGCACACTTCATTTTGACAAATAAATGGCATAGAGAATGCATTTTCATACTTGGAATTTTCACTGAACCCAGACCATTAAAACTACTCACGCACTTAAGTTCATAGCCCTTGCTCCACAATGATCTCCAATACTACATTCTTCACATACATACTGACAATGTTTCTCCACAAAATAACCATAGCAAGCATTCAGCGTGAATTAAATTCATAAGGATTGGGGGGGAAAAAAACCTAACCGGGCATAATTTGGAGGCGATCCAAACCCTGTTTCTCAAAATCCGCGATTATCTCGTAAGCCCGTTTCTGCTTATCGGGGCTCCACGCCTCAATGTGATGCAAAATATCAATCCCCGATGGATTTTCCGACTTTATCTTCACATACTGTTCTTCGCCGAGCACTGCCCTATACATTGCCGGGAAGTCGATGGCGGGGACAGTTAAAGTCCCGTCCATGTCGAACACCACGCCTCGCAGGCGGGACCTGGCGGAGACGGTGGCGCTGACGGCGGTGGCGGCGGCGGTGGCGACCATTGACGAAAATGCCCTTCTGGGGTGGAGGAAGGAGAGCGTTTTGAGTGTGAGGAGTGGCATTATTTAAATGGAGTTTTGGAGGGGTAGATTGGGAAATTTGGGGATGACAAGTGGTGGCTCTCGTTAATGGGTAAAATTAGAGGGATCAGAGAAAATATATAAGAGGGCGTTTGGCCCGTTGTTTTTGAAAGTTATTTTTTTTCTACCGTTTCATCTTCTTCCCCGACACCAGCTCTTGAACCTTTGACCTGTTACCCCTTGTTTTTGAAAGTTATTTTCAGTTTTTACAAATCAAAAACACTAGAAACTTCATTTTTGCTTTTTCAAAATCATCACTTGAAAAACAGCCCCTTTTTTAAAACAGGTTTTTATGGTGTTTTGAAATGAAAACACCTTAGTAAATTTTTCTTTCTTCCATTTTTTTGTTGATTTCCTCTTTGATTCCTCCGTCTTCAGCCATTGCTGTTCTACTGATGGGGATGACAACACCATGGGGTGTGCTTGGCTTACCTGCACTGCCTGTGAATCTGCTTGGCTTTCCACCTCAAGTGACTTTGATGTGTTACCGTCGCTTGTAGAATTGCTTAATTCCATTGGCATTTGTGCTGCAAAAAGCAGAAGCAGGAGATTTATCAACGGAAGAGCTGAGAGGTCTCTAAAGAAATTGAAAAATTGGCCAAGTTTAAGAGAAGGAACATTGATATTGGCATTCCAAAATTGTCATTCACAATCCATTCTTACTTTTATATTGAAATTTTTTTTAAAATGCCCATTCATTTTAAAATGGGATCAAACACACTTTACACCCTTAATTATAAATAATATGTCATTTACCTCTATAAACTAATACATGTAACACCACTCACCATCAATTATATATTCCGACAAGAGTACCCTTAAATCTATACAAAATGTGTGTGTGTGTGTGTATATAATTCACAAAGTATTTATATCCATTTATAATTTAAATTTAATTTTAAATATGCTTTAACATAAAAAAAAATTATTTTCATTTCAATTAAAAGTAAACTTTAAACTCTTTTAAATCTATATGAATAATTATATTTACATTTATTACATCAATTTGTGTATTTTTTTTTTAAAGAATTTAAACTTTTTGAAATATACCACAGTTTACTTTAGTATAAAAAAACAGATTTAAATTATAGTTTAAAATATTTATCTATGTTTATTCAAAATAGTCAAACTTTACTTAGAATTTATATTTATTAAATTTATTAAGGTAAAGAACCGAAATAGCTTTTTTCCTATTTAATTTTGAGGTGTTATTATAATAACTTATTAATTTAGTTTTTATTTCAATTTACTTAAGATATAAATTATTTTTAAATTGAAATTAAACATTATTTTATAACTAAGAAAGGATCTGAAGAGAATTGTGCAAATAGGAGTCATATCGGGAAAATTTTGACTGTTTTTTTAATTGAGCAGAGCAATTGTGTATTTGATAGTTTATGGAAGTGAATCAAACATAACAAATAGTTGAAGGGAATAAAGTGTATTCATTCATATTTTAAAATAAATGGATATTTTGGTCAATTACTCAATAAACAAAAATAGAAATTGAGTGCCTATAACAATTTTTGGAGTGTTAATAACAATTTTCTTAAAAATATATTATAACATAAAAAAAAAAAAGAAATAAGCATTTTAAACTTATATGCATCAAAAGTATAAAGTTAAACATTGCGCATAGTTATTTGGATTACAGAGTTCATTTTATTCTTTCATCCAACCTACTAACACGCATAGTTTAGGGGATAAGAGCCAATACTTATTTTTAGGCCGCTATGATTTTTGGCAATTTTTTGACGACACATCCGTCCCTCAACCCCCAACCCCACCCCACCCCCCCTCCCTATGCCAGAGACGGAGCAAGAAGGGGGACTAGAGGGGGTGGTTGTCTCCTTATCAAGTTGATATCAAACTAAATTTTATATGTATTTTTTTAAAAAAAATTAAATTTTATACTCTATAATATTTAAAAATATCTTTAATATTTTATAAAAATTTAATTTTACCTTTCAAATAAAAGTTTTTTGCTCCATTTCCACCCTAGGTAATGGAATGCACTTATCCAAAATCATTTAAAACTCAGTAATCAAATTATTCATTTTTGTATTAGACCAACGTAGTGCATTCACAATATGCATGAGAGATAGTGATAAATAAAGTTAACATTCATATTACTCCTCAAGTATATTCAATATAAATTGATCAAAAATAATACACCCCTCATAAATAATATCATCAAGCATCCAACTTCTCTTAACTCTTAAGTTAATGGCCCCCGCGTATACTATCACCATTAGTTATTATGACTTATTTATGAGGCACACTCGATACGTTTAAAAAATAGAAATAAGATATAATCTAATGAAATAATTAAATTTAAAACCATTTTTATTAAATTATATATATGTGTGTGTATTTTTCAACTACTTTTAATATATTTATTAAATTTATAATAAATACTGATGGAAAAATTAAAATAAGAATTAGTTTCATGATTAAACATAACGAGTAGAAATAGAAAATAAAAGAAAATTCTTGAAAGAGGAATTTAAAAGAAGAGAACATAAAAGAAAAATCAAAAATCACGTTGGAGATAGGAGAGAAAAATAGTCGATACTCACAATTATTTTATTAAGTGTAAGTTAGAAAAACGACAATTACGCACATTAAAGAAAAAGTCAAAGGTCATCAAACTTAATAATTAACTATTGAATCAGGCACACTCGATGTGTGTGCCAAATAAAAGTAAGATATAATGTAACTATGTGCTTAAATATGAATAATACAAAATCAAAAATTTATTAAATATTTATTTGAATATATATAATCCACATAATAAAAAAATTAATTTAACCTTTTAAATAATACAATTAAAAATAAATAGAAAGTAAAAATAAAATAAAGATTAACATAGCGATGTGAGAAAGTTGAGGTAGAAGAATAGAAAGAGGATGAGAGAGGAAAGAGGGCGGAAAAACAAACTTGAGGGTCAATTTAGTCAATTAACTTAAAAAGATAAAATGTAATTAACATGAAGTTCAGGTCCTTTATATATAGTATCAATTGTAATAATTAATATAATAATAGAGATAGTATAGATTATCATCAACGAAATAAGGGTGATCGGCACCTTTCAACTTTAAATTAGGCTAACTTGGTATTTTGCACCCTTAAACCTATAAATACCATTTGTTTGGCAAAGCGCACCCCCTTGCACTTTTCAACTAAAACTTGTATTTAAATGATTAATACACTGAAAAATTAAGCATTAAGTTTTAAAATAGTTTTTAGAATTTATTTTTTTTGTAAATTAAGGGGCAAAATATCTATTAATTGTAGGAACGTCCAAGTAAAGTTTTTTATGCTTGGATATAGCAGGTGTATTCGCTATATAAGTGTCCAGTCCGCAACTGATTGCAATTGGCACATTTAATCTTTTGTTTTGTTGGGAAATTCTAGCTCAGACCCAGCTCGGTCAAACCAATGTTAATCATGTGGTAAGTGTTTTATATTTGCCCTAAGAATGGTGGATAATTTAAGGACAATGACCAATTACTTGAAAAGTACATTACACTTACCATATAATTTCTTAGGTTCGGCCAAACCAAGTCCGGATTAAAATTTTTCTATTTTGTTTTTCGAATAATGCTAAATTGTCAAAAGTTCCATCTTTATGTCCAGATTTATTGAGGATTTTGAATTCGGTGGATATCATTCCATTTTGGGGGTTGAAATGTGCCATATTTATTATTTTAGGATGCAAACTGTCAAACCTGCTTCATTCAAGGACGCAAAATGCCAATTACAAGCAAAATAAATAATATATAGAATTAATTACTTTCATATTTCTTGAATTTAAAAAAAAAATTACAAATAACCGTCTCTATTTCGAAAATTATCAATTCTCCACAAATTTAAAAAACAAAAAATGTCACCAATTAAAACTAACTACAAGATTCTGATCCCGAACAATCCACAAAATCAACATCATTTAAAACAAACTGCACGTGCCCCAATTCCTTCTCCGATTCCCGGGATCAGTCAAGATTCCATTCCCCAAATGTGAGGACTCTTCAAGTCTCGCCCAACAATTTTTCAAAGTTTAAGGGCTACGTTTGTTTATATTTTTTACAGTTAAAAATATATTTATTTACATTTGAATATTTGGCTGAAAATATGGATTATAATTTATGCATGTAGTGAAACAAAAATGAATTTGCTTGTGATACTTTTATAATATGAAAATACATCCTTTTTAGATATATATATATATATATATATATACATGTCTTTTAGTTATTTTCAAGTAACTTGTGAGCTGGTTATATGATTTAAATCGAACTAAAAGGGTGTCTGACTAAGTTTATTTTAAAGAAATTTATAAGCTTACAGAGTTTATATTATGTTTTTAAAATTTATAAGTTCTTGTATCTTAATTCAAAATAAATTATTAAAATGTTGGGATAAAACAAGATTCTGTGACTTATAAGATGTAATTCCATTCGGTAAAAATGAGAGATTATAAATTCTTTTGAATGTAACGATGACAAAATAATAATAATAATTATAATAATAATAAAATTAATTTCATGCAAATAAATTTTTTTGAGGCAACAGAAATGTAATATTAAAAAAAATGAAAGATATTGCAAACTTAACCAAACACTCTCTAAATTAATTTCGTATCTAATGATAAGAATGTGTTGGAATAACAAGAAATAAAGTTAAATTAAATTCTTATTCAAACGACTTATAAGAAAAATACTTTCGGATATTTTCAAACAATAAAAACGAAAGAAATCCTAAAAAAAATTAAACAAGTGGTGCTGTATTGCCATTCGTAGAAAATTTTCACCATTTGTGCCGTATATATATATATATATATAATAATTGCATACCAAATTGAATTTATTTATACCGTATGTATAATATTGACTACGATCATTTGCCATCGACCTGAAAAGAAAATCTCTTTATTTCTCCATTCAGATGTTTAAGAAAATAATAATAACTTTATAAATTCTTAATTAACACTCCTAAATTGCACTTTAGCACTTAAAAACAATTAACAAAATCCCTTTATATTCGGCTCCCAACTCCGCCTTAATTGGTTTCCACTCTAAAGAGTCCATTCGGTACAAACTCCTACAGTTCCTTCCTTTTCATTTCCATGGCTTCTCTAAACTGCTCCCCCGAGCACCTCGCGCCGCTCCTCGGCCCCAACACCACCAACGCCGCCGCCGCCGCCGACTACATCTGCCGCCAATTCTCCGCCGTCTCCGACAGATTCTCCGACACCTCATACGCCGTGGACTCCACGTACCTCCTCTTCTCCGCCTACCTCGTATTCGCCATGCAGCTCGGCTTCGCCATGCTCTGCGCCGGCTCCGTCCGCGCCAAGAACACCATGAACATCATGCTCACCAACGTCCTAGACGCCGCAGCCGGCGGCGTCTTCTACTACCTCTTCGGCTTCGCCTTTGCCTTCGGCTCGCCGTCCAACGGCTTCGTCGGCCGCCACTTCTTCGGCTTGAAGGCCATCCCCTCCCCGCTCTCCGAC
The DNA here is from genome assembly GCA_026212405.1 of Petrea volubilis. Lineage (NCBI taxonomy): Eukaryota > Viridiplantae > Streptophyta > Magnoliopsida > Lamiales > Verbenaceae > Petrea > Petrea volubilis. The sequence goes on from CM047884.1 coordinate 18,438,732, forward strand.
TACAGCTTTTTCCTCTACCAGTGGGCCTTCGCCATAGCCGCCGCCGGCATCACCAGCGGCTCCATAGCCGAGCGGACCCAGTTCGTGGCTTATTTAGTCTACTCTTCATTTCTCACGGGCTTCGTTTATCCCATTGTTTCTCATTGGTTTTGGTCCAGCGATGGCTGGGCCAGCCCGAACAACACCGGGAATCTTCTATTCGGATCCGGAGTCATCGACTTCGCCGGGTCGGGCGTGGTCCACATGGTCGGGGGGATCGCGGGTTTGTACGGCGCGTTAATCGAAGGCCCGAGAATTGGGCGTTTTGATCACGCGGGCCGGGCCGTGACGTTGCGCGGGCACAACGCGTCCCTCGTCGTGTTGGGTACATTTCTGTTGTGGTTCGGATGGTACGGGTTCAATCCCGGGTCGTTTCTGAAGATCCTGAGCCCGTACACGACGGGCGGGTATTACGGGCAGTGGTCCGCCGTCGGCCGGACTGCGGTGACCACCACCCTGGCCGGGTGCACCGCCGCGCTGACGACCCTGTTCGCTAAGCGGGTGCTCTCCGGGCACTGGAACGTGACCGATGTGTGCAACGGGCTGCTGGGCGGGTTCGCGGCGATCACGGCGGGCTGCTCGGTGGTGGAACCGTGGGCGGCTGTGATCTGCGGGTTCGTGGCGGCGCTGGTGCTGATCGGGTGCAACAAGCTGGCGGAGAGGGTGAGGTACGACGACCCGTTGGAGGCGGCGCAGCTGCACGGTGGCTGCGGCGCGTGGGGGGTGATATTCACGGCCCTGTTTGCCGCGAAAGAGTACGTGAACGAGGTGTATCCGGGCAAACCCGATCGGCCATACGGGTTGTTCATGGGTGGCGGGTGGGGCCTGTTGGGGGCCCATATTGTCCAGATTCTGGTGATTGCCGGGTGGGTCAGTGTTACAATGGGTCCCCTGTTTTTCGGGCTGCATAAGCTAAAGCTTCTTCGGATCTCGCCCGATGATGAAATGGCTGGTATGGATCTGACCCGACATGGTGGGTTTGCCTATGAGTACGAGGATGATTCACATAAAGGCGGAAATCCAAATGGAAGAACGGAGCCCGGCTTTCCAAATTAGAATAGTTTTAGATTTCTGTTTTTTTCAAGAAATATTAATAATTTTATGATTTTATGTTGATTTTTCTAATTCATGGTGTATAGTTTATTTCATGATTAGGCTTGTTTGTAAATAATTTTGAAGGATAAACCTTAAAAGTTGTTGTTTCATGTTGGTGGTTGAGATTGAAGGTAATGTGAACATGGACTCTCTTGAATTACACATATGTTCCAACTTGATTGTGAAAATCTATGAAATATATATATATATGTATAAATAATTATTGTCATGGGACATCCTTGTGTTAATTTTAATTAAACCAAAAAAAAAAAAATCTATGGAATAAAAAGACCATGTAAAATTTGAAAACCACCAACGAAAACACTCAACGGTTAACTAATAGTATAATTTACACGTGCCATTTTTGCGTGTATGATAGTATTTTAGGCTTGTGAATGTAATGATTTTGTATGAATTATTTGATTGGTTTGCATTACTTGTAAATTTCTTTATTCTCTCTTCTAATCATTTAAGTCCAACAATTATCAATATTTATTGATTTTTTGTTTCTCTCTCTCTATCTCTCTCGCTCTCTCTCTCTCTCTCTCTCTCTCTCTCTCTCTCGCTCTCTCTCTCTCACACACACACAAACAAGGATATAAAAATAGAACAAATAATAACTTTAAATAATAACATAAGAATATATATATAAATAAGGAAAATTTAAATTGAAATATTATGTAATGCCATAAAATTAAATTAAATTTAACAAATACCAGAAAAGTCAATGTATAATATCATTTATAGTAAATTTCTCCTCAAAAATTAGTAAAAACTTTCAAATAAAACTTATGTAACTCAAACTTGAAAATATTTTAAATACGATATGTCATATCGTAATTCTAAAACATGTAAAAAATTAAAATGTGGACACAATATCATTTACAATATATTTTTTTGATCTTTTTATATCTATCATTTTTTATATAGTTTAACGCTACATGAAAATTTTATTACATAATATCTCTTTGTGTATTGTTGTATCTTTGTCTTCAAATTTTCTTAGGAATTAGGTTATCGACATATCTAATTTATCTATTATTCTTTTTTATAAGAATTTATTAATTGTTCTTTATTAATTCATTTTTGGATTTTATGATTTTACTCTGTGGTTAATCAAATATAAATCTTTTTACATGTACGTTACATATTGTTATAACTACAAGCCAATATGTTTATTATTCTTACAATATCTACAAAATTGTTAAATTTAATGGGTTATCTTTAATTGTTGATATTGATGATTTTTTTTTTATCAAATAATCATATTGGTTAATTGAATTTCTCATATTTTTGTTTTTATCATGTTTCGAAATACTTTTGTCAAGAAAAATCTAAGTTTGAATACAAATACAATAATAATTTTTTATTTTGCATCTTAATGTTGTTTTTCCTCCTATTTTATTTTTCTTTATTTGTTCTATAATTTTTTTTGTTTTATGAACCACTATATTAATAATAATGGGAATAAAGTACATTAATTTAAATAATATTAAGATACAAACTAAGTAGATTGAATAGATTACTTTCTTCTTCTTTATTAAGAAGTATTAGAGTTTCATAATTAAGTTTCAGAAGAAGTTTTTCTTTATTATACATTTAATAAGTTGGACTGTATAGTCTACGTTCCTTCAAGAATTAACCAAAAATTTGAGAATAGATATATTTAAAAATTTAAGAGGGTTATGATTATATTAATACATAATAACAATTTCATCTATTCTACTGGTCGAAATATAATTTTATTTTATATTTGTGATCTATTTACTTTTTCATATTATCTTTTATAAATTTCTATTAATCAAATTTAATGTATATTAATAAATTTTTGATGATATTATATTTTTAAACTAATAACGGGTGTAACATGGGTTACGCTAGTGTGTGTGTGTGTATACATATCCACATGTGTATGTACGTTTTATACATACATAAGCATGGATGAAAGATTAAATGAACTTCTTGGAAAATGCTAGCTAAGTTAATGATAAGCAAGTCAACCCAATAACCCAATATGTCATTTTTCACCAAACTAAATAAGTAATTTTGGTGGTTAAAATTAATTTTAATTAATTAATAACAATATAATAAAGATTATAGTATACTGAAGTATTGGAGTACATGTGGAGTGCAACTGTGGTAGAGATGGACAAATAGGATTTGCAGTGTCTCCCAATATTGTCATTGTCATGAGTTTTGCATGAAAAGGGAAAGAATCTTGTGATCCAAAAAGCAAGGAAAAATAAATGGTTAGTGGTGCTCTATTTAGTTATCTACTTATCTCCACATGATCACCATCTACTCCTTGTGTGTGTGGCTGCCCATTAAAGCTTACATACCAAGACAATTCAATGAATCCATGTCAATTTAGCACTTTTGACATGATTCAAGAATTCAATGTCCAAAAATTTAAGGAAAATTCGAATTCAAAACCGAATTCGGGAGTATCAATAGTTCAATACTGATGACATAAGTGAATGAAACTAGTTGACATGTGACTGATCATCTTGACCAAATATATTCAAAAGAAGTGAATTACAGTTGATATGTTACTAATCATCTCAACCCAAGAAGAGTATTCTTACCTGAAACAAAATGTTATGGATAACTCAAAATAAATTTACCTTTTAAGTTTAACTATAATTTAATAGTCCTCAAAAGTCTGCAATAGAATTGTTGAAGCATAAAGAGTGGATTGAAAAATAAGAAGTAACTTTTTGCGATAGAAAAGTAGTGCTACTATCTTTTGACAGAATATGGTGCAACAAATATTTTGGAAAACAACTACCATTGTCGATGTCTACTGCTTTTGGAAGATACAACTTTTTAAGTATATAGAAAGTGTGATTGATGGAAATTGAAAAGGAATTAGAGAATTCATTTTTTTTTTAATGGTTAATTAGAGTAATTCATTGGAGAAAGGATCCCAATGGCTTTCTGCAACAGAAAGTTCACATGTAACTTTTACCCTCCGTTTGGTTCTAGGATTTTGGTAAGGAAAATAGGATGGAAAAATTTTTCTTTGCTTCAAATGATAGTACTTTATGCTTTCATTTTTGATCCTTTCCATTTTCCTCCCACTTTTCCTCACCAAAATCCTTGTTCCAAACATAGTTAGGGAAAATAATTCACCCTTAATATTACTTTTCATATTCGAAAAATCCATGAATAAATTTTGAATTCTAAAAACTCACTCTCCGACTCCAAAGGCGTGGACGGTTTGCCATCAATAGTTCAAACCATGACAGTGTACGTATATGGATGGCATGTGTGCGTATTATTAAACAAAGAAAAAAGATAAAATAAAAGCCCATTGCACAATTTTATTATTATTATGTTGTGAAAATATGTAATGATAAGTCAGTATTGTTGACCTATATTAATATGCATATGGAAATCTGTTCTCAATTAATTAGTTGATGAAAAGTTTTTGAATCTAAAACGTTAAGCTACTTTAGTCCAAAACTGTAACTATTGAACTTTCTCGATCGAAAAATTATCAAAATGAGTTTTGGAAAAATTTTATGCTACCCAATTGAATTACTTGTGTTTTTAACTATTAAATTTAAATATAATGATGTCAAAAAATGTTAATAAATGTAATTGTGACATCATTTGATCATCATAAAGAATCCAATAGCTACAAACAACCACTTCAAAGTGCTCAAGTGGAAAGCATTTCACGAGCCGCATTTTGGATTGAAAAATAAACACTGATTTCATGGACTTTTTGGATATTAAAAATTACTTCAGCGATTATTCAATATCTTTTCCAGGTTATGTTTTCGTATCAAGTTATGAGACAACTGCAAATCTGATAAAGAGTTCCAACAAGTTTAACCAACTCGGCACCTTCTTGGACATTCATGAACTTGATGTATACTCTCTGTAGTTCAACATGAAAACACATAAAATCAAATGTACTCAAATTTGCATCATAAGTTCACCAAATCGACCCCTACTAAAAACAAACACGATACATGTTCTCAAATCAACAAACGCAAAATATATTCAACAGTCGAAAATGCTAGGAATCAATATTGAACACGAAAACAGATGATCACAAACTTCCCACTTTCCTTTTGGTCCAGTGCTGGTAATAACACGTTGTTTCTGGACATGAATTCCTCCAAATTATATTTAACAGAGAAACTTGACTTACACCATACAAAGGTTCGAGAATATAACTGTTTTGTTTTTTTTCCCCCATTCCTCAGAAATCGAGGTTGTTTAATATACAACAAGGCCGTACATGATTAAAAAAAAAAAAGGCCAAATAAATTAATCAGTTCAGCATCACTTCATGTTGTCCATTAGACTTCACGCTCTAAATAGGTAAGTCCAGGACCACCACGAGCTGGAAAAGCAGGTCGTTTCTGTTATTTTGCACACATCCAACCAGCAAAGGACCTATTCCTGAGAAAAGCCGGGAATGGCAGCAGCACTGTACACAGCTTATTAAATAATGTCAAAACCTCGGCCAAATGCCCATCTTTGTACATGCAGGAGCCCTTGCTCCTGTATCTATTAAGAGTTAATTGCCAAAAGAACATAATTCGAGTTCAAAGATGATGGCGAAGTCCATTGTCACAGTTGATAAGCAGTTTCACACCTACCCTGGAAAAGCAGAAAGACATCGTCAAAACTCACAGGTGGAAACTGAAGCCTTAATCTTATCGACATCTCATGTGTTTGACAAATAAATAAGGGGTCGATTAAGTGAAGATATCCCACGTTTATATCACCCTAGGACAAATGAAGTTTCATGCAATGCTCATAAAATCGGCAATGGGCCATTGAAATGGAATTTACATTGTCTATAAAACAAGTATCCCATGGTACAACTGAACAATAGTCATCCCAGCAAATCTAAGTTCTAGTAATTTTATATCAACCACATATTAAAATGGGTAAATTCTAAAAAAACTGTGAGGTTTATTAAGTCTTGGTATGATTTAGATGCCAACATATGCTTCTCATTTTATTAGTTTCACAGAAACACCCTGGATAACTTTTCAATTGCAAATATCACATGAATGGATGACCTTACAAACAGTATTGAAGAAATTGAAAAAGGCAAGGCCAAGTTGATAACTAAACATTAAAGAAATTTCAAAAAACCAACCATTATCAAGCTGTGTAGTGCCTAGTGTATCGCCTTTGCCCAACAATAATCAGCCCTCTACTGCATATGTTGGAACCTCCACCCAGTAAACAAAGTTGGATTGAAGCGTCAAAATATAGTATAGAGCTGGATCAGTAATAATCAAAACGTTGTATAGCAAGACCAGATACAATATCATGCAGAGTATATTGAGTTTATTCGCACTACTGATGTTGGAGAATATCACTATACCCAATTCCTAGATGAACTTGAAAGGAAGCTAGTGTAAAAGAAGAAGCTCGGACATGGCAGCAGTCATTTAGCCAATAGATGCTTAATAGAACAAGATATTCTTTTGCAAAGGGGAAGATAGTTGAGCAGCTGTACTGAACAATGTTTACTATAGTGAGTTTTTTGTTTATTACCTCAATAAAATTTCTACCATACACACAACACCCAATATCTGACATAATTAAAATGCTCTTTGTACTTCAAGCAATTATAGATCCTTCACTTAACTGCACAATCAAACAGTAA
>CM047884.1:18446006-18458288 GCA_026212405.1 Petrea volubilis
GTTAAGTTTAACCATGTCTTGAGGAGGGCACATCCAGGAAGAAAGATGGGGGGCAGAATTATCCCGGATCGATAGTTGCTCAAGATTGTTTGCCTCTAAGAAGGAGTGCAATTGGCTATGAGCTACCTGGACCACCTCAAGAGGAGAGGTGTCAAGATTTTCCATTCGTTTTTTGTTACGGGCAAACCATAAGTTGGACAGGATCATGAGGAACAAAGAATAATTGTACCGATCCAGTTTGGCGTGCACATCCCGGATCCAGTGTTCAGTATTAGAGGTCCACTGATCAATTCCCCTCCAAGGAATATTTGACAGCGCCCAGGATTGGCGTGCCAGGGGACAGACAAAGAAGATATTATGAGAATTTTCGGTATCGTCCCCGCAGGAGGAGCACCCTTCATCCACCGGAACTTGTCGCTTCGAAAGGTTAGCCAACAACGGGATAGCATCGTGACAAATTCGCCAAGTGGTGACCTTGACTCTATTAGGAATCCTGAGCGCCCACAAGAATCTCCACGAAGCAGTCGCGGCCTGTGAACCCGGCTGGTTAGCTGTAGCAAGAGAATTGGCCACATGGTACGCACTTTTAACCGAAAAAACCCCATTCTTCGAGTAGTGCCAAATGAGCAAATCATCACAGTTTGTGTGTCCCAGGGGGATGGATAAAATCTGTTCGACATCCAATTCCAAAAAAGAATTTCGGATCAGTTCTTCTTTCCAAAAACCCGTATGTTGATCTATAAGTGTTGCAACAGGGGCTTAGTCCAGTCCGATGCAACGGGGGGAGATGATTCGGAAAGAAGTTAGACGGGGCACCCATTTATCATCCCATATCTTTACGGACTGCCCTGAACCTATCCTCCACCTTGTTCCCGCCTCGAAAATCCCATATGCTTGTAGGATACTCCGCCAAGAAGCCGACGGATTACCTCCAAGCTTCCAAGGGAGCCTACCGTCTGCTCTTCCATACTTAGCTTTCAAAACTTAACTGAGTAGAGTGTGAGGTTTCGTGGTGATACGCCAGAGTTGTTTGGCCAAAAGAGAATCATTAAACTGTCGCAAACTTTTGAACCCCATCCCACCATCTTCCTTACTAACGCAAAGCTTGGACCATGCAATCCAGTGAATCTTCCGTTGATCTTTGTTATGCCACCAGAAATTTGCGTACAACCTTTCCAATTCATGTAGAATTTGATCCGGTATTCGAAAGCACGACATAAAGTATGTCGGGATAGCTTGCAAAACTGATTTTATAAGCACCTCATTTCGCGCTTGTGATAGGGTCCTCGATTGCCATTCTTGAGTACTGTTCCACACTCGATCCTTGAGCGATGCAAAAACTTCTTTCTTATTCTTCCCCACGACTGCTGGCAAGCCCAAATATTTATCGAACTGAGTCTCAATTCGCCATTGGCCAATAGATGCAAGAGCCGACTTCAAAGAAGGATCCAAGTTGCGGCTAAAAACGATGGAAGATTTGTTCGCGTTGACCAATTGTCCTGAGGTTCTCCCATATTCCTCGATCACACTGAGAATATGGTTCATGGCTTCCGGGGTGGCCTGACTAAAGATTAGTGTGTCATCCGCAAAGAACAGATGTGAAATTCGAGGTACGCCTCGGGCCACCGCCACTCCTATAATCTCCCTCCTGCTTTGCTTAACCTGCAGTAAGCAACTAAAAACTTCTGCGCACAAAAGAAACAAATAAGATGATAAAGGGTCTCCCTGACGGAGACCCCGTTCCGGGCGAAGAAAGCCAAACACTCTTCCACCCAACACAAAGGAATATGTAACCGAAGTGACACATAACATAATCAACCCGACAAATTGTGGATGCATGCCAAGTTTAAGAAGGGTACGCTCAAGGAATTGCCATTCTACTCGGTCATAAGCCTTGCTCATATCGAGTTTAATCCCCATAAATCCCATTTTACCTTTGATCTTGTTTTTTAGGAAATGGTTTAACTCGAAGGCGAGAAGGACGTTATCTGTTATCAACCTACCGGGGATAAATGCCGATTGGGAAGCGTAAACAATAATATCAAGAAACAACTTCAAACGATTAGCAATAGCCTTAGAAGCTATCTTGTAAATGACATTACATAAAGCAATAGGCCTAAAATGGACCATAGTTTCCGGAGATTGGCATTTCGGAATCAAAACAATATTAGTGTGATTAAAACCAGCATTTGAGGCACGATTGTTTAGGAAATCCAAAACACAGGCAGTGATATCGACCCCTAAATGGGACCAAAAGGACTGATAAAAAATTGGGGGCAAACCATCAGGACCGGGGGATTTATAAGGAAACATTTGAAAAAGTGCTTGTTTTACCTCCAGAGCCGTGAATGGTGCTAGCAGATCGCCATTCATCACAGCAGTGAACCGAGGCCCAACAGAATTGAGAGCCGCATCAATATCTTGTAAGCTTGGATGAGAAGATTCGAATAACTCCGAAAAATACTTGATAATAATAGCTTCAATGTCAGCATCTGCCTCAGTCCACTCCCCCCTCTCATTTTTAATTTTGGAAATGTGATTATTCCTACGGCGATTTGATGCAACCCGGTGAAAGTATGCCGTGTTTCGGTCACCCTCCTTAAGCCAATGAACTTTACTCCGTTGTTTCGATGCGATCTCATCACGACACTGCATTTCTTCCAATTCCTTACGTAATTGTTGTTCCAACCGTTTGGAATCTGCCGTTATTCTGCCCGAATTTAGTTTCACAATTTGTTCCTCTAAGTTAGCTATGATTTTCCGTGGGTTTCCGAACTGAACCCTCCCCCATTGAGTAAAACCTTCTTGACAACGCTTTATGTTGATTAAGACAGCCTCAATTGGAGGACCCTCAGGAGCGAAGGACCACAAGGATTGAAGCACCTCGCGGCAATCATCCGCCCGTAACCAATTTGCTTCAAATCGGAATGGTTTACGAGCTGCTAATTTCTTTGGGGAGCACCCTTCCAATGCAAGTCGAATAGGCTCATGATCGGAGTGGATGGAGTGTAGATGCTCCACTGCCGCATTCGGATATAAACTCGACCAACCCGCGGAGGCACACGCTCGATCGAGACGTTCGCGGATTGTGTGTGGATGTTCTCGCTTGTTACACCACGTGAAAGTCTCACCAATATAACCCAAATCCTGAAGATCACACTCCAGCAGCGCATTCCTAAAGTCTGAGATGAGAAATTCTGGTCGTCTTTGTCCCCCTAACTTCTCCGAATGGTCCAGAATTTCGTTGAAATCCCCTATGACCAACCACGGACGAACGGATTGCATACTAAGTAGTCTCAGGAGCCTCCATGATTCCTTTCTTCTAGCCGTGTCGGGATTTCCATAAAAACCAGTGAGATGCCACCCTGGAGTACCGTTATTAAGATCAACTGTAGCGTCAATATGGGAATCCGAAAAACTTTGAAGAGTGATCGAGATGGACTTATCCCAAAGAAGAGCCAGACCACCTTTCTTCTTAACAGACTCAACTGATAAACCAAAAAAATTTAACCTCTTCTTGATGCGATCCACTTTATACTTTTTACACTTGGTTTCGGAGAGAAAAACCAACGAGGGACGAGTTTCCCGAATGAGATTTTCGAGAGCCCGAACTGCCCGGGGAGTCCCCAAGCCCCGGCAGTTCCACGATAAGAGACTCATTGGCCTCGGCCGCCTTGCTCAGCAAGGTCCGCCGCTACAAAGGTTATGTCCATGAAATCCATACTCTCGGAAGAGACGCGTTTTTTACGCGCCCCCGAGTTTTCGCCCTCGCACGGGGTAGAGCTATCAAACTGTTTTCATTTGCACGAGATATCCGGAGGTTTGGTGTTGAAAGTAGGCAGTGGAGGTTTCTTTTTTCTCTTGGGTCGTAAGAGGTGAGATGGAGAGTGGGACGGGTTTGGTGAGGGGAATTTTAGGGGAAAAGATATGTCAAGGCTAGCAGCTGGCACCCCCGAGTTTAGAAGGGGAGGCTGATGATTGTCTGGGTTCGTCGGGAGGCTAGGTTGCATGGACGTAATGCATGGGACTGGAGCAGGTTGGGAAAGTGTTTGGGTACGGGAGATATTTGGGCTGAGATTTTGGGGTGGACTTATATTGACGTGTGAGGAGGTTGGCGAAGTGGGCTTAGAGGAAGGAGATTCGGAGGGCAAGGTAGACAGGTTGTCAGTTGGATTAGATGGGAGGGATGGGTCGAGAAGCTGGGGGCCCATAAGGTTAAAGGATCGATGTTTTCCACAATAAGGACTTGTTTTGTCGGGCTTTGGGTAAGAAGCCCAACTAAGGAGGACATATCTAACCGTTTTGCTGGATGGAATGGGATAGAATCTTTCCTTATAGCTTCCGTGACTTTTGGAAAGGAAACACTGTCAAAATCTTCCGCCCGATTCGCCTAATCGCGAGATTCCGGGCTGACTGAAATATCGCCAGAACACACGGGATTGGGGATCAAAGACTTTCCAACATTAAACTGATCGGTGATGCTTCGCCGGAGTATGGCCTGAGTCTGGTACACTCCTAAAAATTGGCCAGTCCTCTTCCGAAACCTTGCCGTTCAGGGTTATCGTTCCCCGGACCCGATAATCTTCATTAGCTGATAGGCCTGTTCTCATCCATGCACCATAGGGAAAAGCGTCCTCCGGTATGACCGCCCCAGCTTGAACATGCAACGTACAAAGATCCTTAATGTGCCGTAGCTTTCCGCAAAGATAACAAAAGTTGGGCAATCTCTCGTATTTGAACGTAAGCACTAAGTCGCTACCCGTGGGGCTTTTCAGTTTTAGAGCTCGCTTTAGTGCTTTGTTTACATCCAAGCGAACGCGGATTCTCATAGTCGTTGTACCTTGTAGTCCTCTACCATCGGCTATCATATCTCGAAACTCGCCAAGTTTATTTCCAATGAATATTGCCATCTCTCGGGTACGTTTATTCCATGGAATGCCACTGACATGAATATTGAAATCGCATGCATTCAAGTCTATGGTCATAGGATCGGCCCCGTCTTCAAAATGATTCAGCACAATAAGATTTTTGTCCATAGCCCATGGTCCGCCTTGATAGATTCGATTTCTGTCATAGTCATGGTTGAAAACTAAAACAAAACGACCATTGGCCAGATTCTGAATCGAAAACCCCTTCAAAGTGTGTAACGATGCCTTTAAAGTACGATGGATCGAGTCAATATGATACGACTTGACTGATATTATGCGCCCTACAAGTTTGAAACCCTGTTGACAAGAAGAACCAACCCATATCTCAGACGGAATCGCATCCCCATCATCCTCCTCTTCTGTCAGGGATAGAATTTGATTCATCTTAGCAATCTCTTCTTCCATTAGTTGGGCCAACAGGTAACCACTGAGATGAACGGCCCCGGCTAACCTGAAACACAGACGGAAGCAAAAAAACCAAACACAAAGCCACCAAACAAAGGGAAAAACCTAGAATAACAGATAGCCGAAACAAAAATGAAAAACAGCGAGAAGGAACAGACAAGAAACAGGGAGGAAAAAGAGAACAAAAATCGAAAAAACAAGACTAAACAAAAGAGGGCTGAAGAGACATCTCATACGAGCATGGCCGATGACCGGAAAGAACAAGCCAAGGAATTCTCGCCGGGAGCTCTCATACGAGAGGGAATACCGTTCTCATACGAGAGAAAAAACTATCACTGCTTCATAAAACCTAATAATGCAATATTTAATTTCATATGTTCCAACTTGATTGTGAAAATCTATGAAATATATATATATATATATATATATATATAATTATTGTCATGGGACATCCTTGTGTTAAGTTTAATTAAACCAAAAAAAAACCCTATGGAATAAAAAGATCATGTAAAATTTGAAAACCACCAGCGAAAACACTCGACGGCTAACTAATAGTATAATTTACACGTGCCATTTTTGCGTGTATGATAGTATTTTAGGCTTGTAAATTTAATGATTTTGTATGAATTATTTGATTGGTTTGCATTACTTGTAAATTTCTTTATTCTCTCTTCTAATTATTTAAGTCCAACAATTATCAATATTTAATGATTTTTTGTCTCTCTCTCTCTCTCTCTCTCTCACACACACACACACACACACACACACAAACAAGGATGTAAAAATAGAACAAGTAATAACTTTAAATAATAACATAAGAATATACATAGATAAGGAAAATTTTAATTGAAATATTATGTAATGCCATAAAATTAAATTAAATTTAACCAATACCAGAAAAGTCAATGTAATAATGTCATTTATAGTAATTTTTTCCTCAAAAATTAGTAATAAAACTTATGTAACTCAAACTTGAAAATATTTTAAATACGATATGTCATATCGTAATTCTAAAACATGTAAAAAATTAAAATGTAGACACAATATTATTTACAATATATTTTTTTGATCTTTTTATGTCTATCATTTTTTTATATAGTTTAACGCTACATGAAAATTTTATTACATAATTTCTCTTTGTGTATTGTTGTATCTTTGTCTTCAAATTTTCTTAGGAATTAGGTTATCGACATATCTAATTTATCTATTATTCTTTTTTATAAGAATTTATTAATTGTTCTTTATTAATTCATTTTTGGATTTTATGATTTTACTTTATGGTTAATCAAATATAAATCTTTTTACATGTACATTACATATTGTTATAACTACAAGCCAATATGTTTATTATTCTTATAATATCTACAAAATTGTTGAATTTAATGGGTATCTTTAATTGTTGATATTGATGATTTTTTTTAATCAAATAATCATATTAGTTAATTGAATTTCTCATATTTTTGTTTTTATCATGTTTCGAAATACTTTCGTTAAGAAAAATCTAAGTTTGAATACAAATACAATACTAATTTTTTATTTTGCATCTTAATGTTATTTTTCCTCCTATTTTATTTTTCTTTATTTGTTCTATAATTTTTTTTGTTTTATGAACCACTATATTAATAATAATGGGAATAAAGTACATTAATTTAAATAATAGTAAGATACAAACTAAGTAGATTGAATATATTACTTTCTTCTTCTTTATTAAGAAGTATTAGAATTTCATAATTAAGTTTCAGAAGAAGTTTTTCTTTATTATACATTTAATAAGTTGGAATATATAGTCTACGTACCTTCAAGAATTAACCAAAAATTTGAGAATAGATATATTTAAAAATTTAAGAGGGTTATGATTATATTAATACATAATAACTATTTCAACTATTCTACTGGTCGAAATATAATTTTATTTTATATTTTTGATCTATTTACTTTTTCATATTATCTTTTATAAATTTCTATTAATCAAATTTAATGTATATTAATAAATTTTTTATGATATTATATTTTTAAACTAATAACGGGTGTAACACGGGTTACGCTAGTGTGTGTGTGTATACATATCCACATGTGTATGTACGTTTTATACATATATAAGCATGGATGAAAGATTAAATGAACTTCTTGGAAAATGCTAGCTAAGTTAATGATAAGCAAGTCAACCCAATAACCCAATATGTCATTTTTCACCAAACTAAATAAGTAATTTTGTTGGTTAAAATTAATTTTAATTAATTAATAACAATATAATAAAGATTATAGTATACTGAAGTATTGGAGTACATGTGGAGTGCAACTGTGGTAGAGATGGACAAATAGGATTTGCAGTGTCTCCCAATATTGTCATTGTCATGAGTTTTGCATGAAAAGGGAAAGAATCTTGTGATCCAAAAAGCAAGGAAAAATAAATGGTTAGTGGTGCTCTATTTAGTTATCTACTTATCTCCACATGATCACCATCTACTCCTTGTGTGTGTGGCTGCCCATTAAAGCTTACATACCAAGACAATTCAATGAATCCATGTCAATTTAGCACTTTTGACATGATTCAAGAATTCAATGTCCAAAAATTTAAGGAAAATTCGAATTCAAACCGAATTCGGGAGTATCAATAGTTCAATACTGATGACATAAGTAAATGAAACTAGTTGACATGTGACTGATCATCTTGACCAAATATATTCAAAAGAAGTGAATTACAGTTGATATGTTACTAATCATCTCAACCCAAGAAGAGTATTCTTACCTGAAACAAAATGTTATGGATAACTCAAAATAAATTTACCTTTTAACTATAATTTAATAGTCCTCAAAAGTCTGCAATAGAATTGTTGAAGCATAAAGAGTGGATTGAAAAATATGAAGTAACCTTTTGCTATAGAATAGTAGTGCTACTATCTTTTGACAGAAAATGGTGCAACAAATGTTTTGGAAAACAACTACCATTGTAGATGTCTACCGCTACTTTTAAGTATATAGAAAGTGTGATTGATGGAAATTGAAAAGGAATTAGAGAATTCATTGTTTTTTTAATGGTGAATTAGAGCAATTCATTGGAGAAAGGATCCCAATGGCTTTCTGCAACAGAAAGTTCACATGTAACTTTTAGGGAAAATAATTCACCCTTAATATTACTTTTTATATTCGAAAAATCCATGAATAAATTTTGAATCCTAAAAACTCACTATCCGCCTCCAAAGGCGTGGAGGGTTTGCCATCAATAGTTCGAACCATGACAGTGTAAGTGTATGGATGGCATGTGTGCGTATTATTAAACAAAGAAAAAAGATAAAATAAAAGCCCATTGCACAATTTTTTTTATTCTAAAAAGCCGTATAATTGTCTTTAACCTTTATTTTTGACAAAATCACCCATAACTTTCTTACAGTATTATTATTATTATTATTATTTTGTGAAAATATATAATGATAACTCAGTATTCTTGACCTATATTAATATGCATATGGAAATCTGTTCTCAATAAATTAGTTGATGAAAAGTTTTTGAATCTAAAACGTTAAGCTACTTTAGTCCAAAACTGTAACTAATGAACTTTCTCGATAGAAAAATTTGCGAAATGAGTTTTGGAAAAATTTTATGCTACCCAATTGAATTACTTAACTTGTATTTTTAACTATTATATTTAAATATAATGATGTCAAAAAGTGTTAATTAATGTAATTGTGACATCATTTGATCATTATAATCAATCCAATAGCTAAAAACAACCACTTCAAAGTGCTCAAGTGGAAAGCATTTCACGAGTCGGGTTTTGGATTGAAAAATAAACACTGATTTGATGGACTTTTTGGATATTAAAAATTACTTCAACGATTATTCAATATCTTTTCCAGGTTATGTTTTCATATCAAGTTATGAGACAAACTGCAAATCTGATAAAGAGTTCCAACAAGTTTAACCAAGTCGGCACGTTCTTGGACATTCATGAACTTGATGTATACTCTCCGTAGTTCAACATGAAAACACATAAAATCAAATGTACTCAAATTTGCATCATAAGTTCACCAAATCGACCTCTACTAAAACAAACACGATACATGTTCTCAAATCAACAAATGCAAAATATATTCAACAGTCGAAAATGCTAGGAATTAATATTGAACACGAAAACAGATGCTCACAAACTTCCCACTTTCCTTTTGGTCCAGTGCTGGTAATAACAGGTTGTTTCTGGACATGAATTCCTCCAAATTATATTTAACAGAGAAACTTGAGTTACACCATACAAAGGTTCGAGAATAAAAACAACTGTTTTGTTTTTTTTAATTTTTTCCCCCCATTCCTCAGAAATCGAGGTTGTTTAATATACAACAAGGCCGTACATGATAAAAAAAAAGGCCAAATAAATTAATCAGTTCAGCATCACTCCATGTTGTCCATTAGACTTCACGCTCTAAATAGGTAAGTCCAGGACCACCACGAGCTGGAAAAGCAGGTCGTTTCTGTTATTTTGCACGCATCCAACCAGCAAAGGACCTATTCCTGAGAAAAGCCGGGAATGGCAGCAGCACTGTACACGGCTTATTAAATAATGTCAAAACCTCTGCCAAATGCCCATCTTTGTACATGCAGGAGCCCTTGCTCCTGTATCTATTAAGAGTTAATTGCCAAAAGAACATAATTCGAGTTCAAAGATGATGGCGAAGTCCATTGTCACAGTTGATAAGCAGTTTCACACCTACCCTGGACAAGCAGAAAGACATCATCAAAACTCACAGGTGGAAACTGAAGCCTTAATCTTATCGACATCTCATGTGTTTGACAAATAAATAAGGGGTCGATTTAGTGAAGATATCCCACGTTTATATGACCCTAGGACAAATGAAGTTTCATGCAATGCTCATAAAATCGGCAATGGGCCATTGAAATGGAATTTACATAGTCTATAAAACAAGTATCCCATGGTACAACTGAACAATAGTCATCCCAGCAAATCTAAGTTCTAGTAATTTTATATCAACCACATTAAAATGAGTGAATTCTAAAAAAACTGTGAGGTTTACTAAGTCTTGGTATGATTTAGATGCCAACATATGCTTCTCATTTTATTAGTTTCACAGAAACACCCTGGATAACTTTTCATTTGCAAATATCACATGAATAGATGACCTTACAAACAGTATTGAAGAAGTTGAAAAAGGCAAGGCCAAGTTGATAACTAAACATTAAAGAAATTTCAAAAAACCAACCATTATCAAGCTGTGTAGTGCCTAGCGTATCGCCTTTGCCCAACAATAATCAGCCCTCTACTGCATATGTTGGAACCTCCACCCAGTAAACAAAGTTGGATTGAAGCGTCAAAATATAGTATAGAGCAGGATCAGTAATAATCAAAACGTTGTATAGCAAGACCAGATACAATATCATGCAGAGTATATTGAGCTTATTCGCACTACTGATGTTGGAGAATATCACTATACCCAATTCCTAGATGAACTTGAAAGGAAGCTAGTGTAAAAGAAGAAGCTCGGACATGGCAGAAGTCATTTAGCCAATAGATGCTTAATAGAACAAGATATTCTTTTGCAAAGGGGAAGATAGTTGAGCAGCTGTACTGAACAATGTTTACTGTAGTGAGTTTTTTGTTTATTACCTCAATAAAATTTCTACCATACACACAACACCCAATATCTGACATAATTAAAATGCTCTTTGTACTTCAAGCAATTATAGATCCTTCACTTAACTGCACAATCAAAACAGTAATTTCAACTTTCACCAAAAAGAAGGGGTGTAATCACATCAACATAGACAGGAAAGGATTAAAAATAGCACAAAGTAACTATTCATCTACCTCCAACATGCTATCGTCGCGAACAGAGGATCCCTCCCTATTAAAACCATGAGATGCTTGAAGAATCCTCAGCTTTCCTTCCTGCCATATTTGGAAGAGAACCACTGTTGGAGGAACAACGCAAGATTGGAAACAAAAAATCCATCTACTTCTTTTGTTTACCTTGGTTCCATATACAAGGCCACCTCCTACTAAAGGATGGAAACACGCTACATTAACCTCATCTTCTGCACTTGGAAGAACTCTCACAAGTTCCATATCTGAAACTCGGTATATCTGTAAGACAAACATGGATATAAACAGGGTGTTGAGAAAGGTGGGAAATCCAAAAGAGCACTGCATTCAGTGCTCCTGATGTTCTCTACAAATCTTGAACCAGGCCCAGATTTTTCAGTATGAAATGATGTTATACACACAGTTCCCAGTTAGCTAATGGCATTAACTTGAAATATTAAAGTGAAGTGCAAGCTAATAAGCAATCTCTAATTAACTGACAGCCACCACATGCATAATTTGGGATTGTCACAACTTTTGTCAGAGAACATTGAAACATTTATAGTTGTGAGTGCACATACACTCTTGACACGACACAAACACAAAGAAAAGTCACTAGCCTCACATGTCCAGTTTCTGCATTCCAATGAAAAGACACTTCCTACCATAATCCATCATCCATTGAGTATCATGGTCCACGATTTTAAAATCATAGAATAAATTGGAACAGCAAAGGGCCAATGTGCTGATTAACTACCATGGTCCCAAGAGTATTCAAGAATTTTACCAAGAAATTACTGCAGCTTTGGTTTTAAGATCAAATTATTTCCCTGCCAAGTAGGCAATTACATGGGAAACCAAGGAAGCGGCTTCACACCAATGCAGTAATAATTTTTTCAAATCATTATCAACTGGGTCTTTCTATTCAAGGCCAATTTCCTCCGTTGTATACCAGATAAGGATATAGTGCGCTGATCCTTCAGTGCAGCATAAAGTAGTCCACTTCTTTTGACCTAGAAGGACTCAACTCTTGGGAAATTCCCCAAGGGAACACACATACCAAAGTGAAGAATCCCTTAAATCACATTGTCTTTGTCCAATAACCAAAACATTGTCTAATTAAAACTTTTGGCGGGA